>JAGTTF010000436.1:0-18643 GCA_019095985.1 Streblospio benedicti
GGGGACGGGCCGCCCCCCTGCTCCCATTCTGAGGCTTCTGTCGCAGCGGCCGCCCAGACTGTTCCTCTTCACCACTCTCGCCTGAGGGCGAGTGGCGACTAGGCCGGTTCTATTGTGTGTCGGGACGGTTAAGCAGATCCCGCCCGCTGTTCCTCTCCCTTTGATCCGCTCCGCCTCGGCCTCATCCGCCTGATCCCTTGACGATGTTGGTTCCCCTTTACTACTCCTCAAGTGTTAACTGGTACCCCCACGCCAGGCCAATGTCCAGCGGCGAGTGCCTGGTGACTAACCCTGGTTTCACGACAGGCCCCCGGGGGGGGGGGACGGTGCTGACACGCAACGATCAGGGCGCCCCCCTTTACTTAAGCCACGTGGTCCCAGGCGCGGGGAGGAGGCCCGCCACCGGCCAGCCTCCGCCAGATAAGTAAAGAAGGCCTATCCCTCAAGAGGAATAGGTTACCAGCCCTGCCGTGCTATCCCAATTAGCGCCTACAAGGAAACTGAGGCCCTATTTGGCCTGGTCTCAGTACTATAGTGTACTGAGTCCCTAATCCCACAGTGGGCTTAAGAAAAATAACAACAAGGTGTGTGTAACAAGGGAATAATAACCTAGTCCAGTGCAACTTTACTTTATTATGGCTTTATACTCAGCGAGGTTGCTGCAACCTCGCCAAGACTGGAGCCCTAACAAAAGCTAGTTTCGTTACAAGAATATCATGTAAATATTTTAGAAACAATATTTTGGATAAAATTTCTTTGAATTTAATTTTGATAATGTCTAGAGAAAAGTGGAAATCACCTGGTCAAGTTTGAATTGGAGTACAATAAGATTATTGACAAGGTTAATTAGTAACCTACGTCAACTGAAATTGGGCAGTTTACAATGAATGTCACGTACGTAGAACATGCTGTAACAAGACTATGTTTACAAATAAGATTTAACCATTCACTGAAGCTTTATAATAAATACCTCGCTGATAACAAAGACAGTAAATTTAAAAAAGCCACAAAAAATGCTCACATGTATAATATCAATGCTTAAAGTCTTGTTAAGACCCCCATTTCATGGTTTATCTCTAGCTCCAGATCCTCCAAAGACAACCCGAATTGTCATTTTTGGGTGGATCGTATGTCATCTGTCTTCAAATGGAGTGATTTGCTTGTTCTGGCAGGGAATGGGCCATTTTGTTCGGTTCTGGGCTGACTGACTTTTTTCGGTTTGTGTGCTCCATCACCAAGCGTTTGCCAGCTGTCTGGGGGCTTTTCTAGTATTTGCAACATCCTATGGTCCCTTTCCCTTTAACGTGGCCTTGTCTGCTGCTTTGAGAAGATGTATTGTGGCAGATGAAACCGTAGTGCCGCCGCTACCATTACAACTGAAGCAATGGAAGTATGAAAACGGAAGCATTTTTTCAACACCCCGATACAAATGGTGTCCACCTGGGGAAAATGACACATTTCGGCAGGGTTCTGGCCCAAAAAGGTGTTTTCACCTTCTGGGAGAAGTGATTTTGACTTTTTTTTCGACCTGTGGGCTCCCCGTTATAAGATTATTGAGATGTTGATCTGGGTCAACGTTTTCGTTTTCTCTGGTTCATCTGAGGACTAACTTGTTCATCATTATATCTCTCTGCTAACGGTGGGTTTGCTGGAAACTTCCACAAAGATGTTCCCGTTTTATGGTGTACTAGTTCTGGAATGGTTCCATTAGCATGCCGCCTTCTCCAGTCCATCAGAAAGGTCATGGGGAGATCATTGTCTTTTCATTGTGTCTTTGAAGGGTTAACCTTAAAGACGTATTTACAATAATTCGCAATGACTAATTGTAACAATGACAGCCGTTGCACTTAATCGTGCCAGCTCAACAACAACACCAGAAGGAGGAGAGAAGAGAGAATAATACAAGAGACTGTAGAAGATGAAGATAGAAGCTTCAGAAGGAAGGCGGCCTTGTAGATGTTCGTTAATGCTCACCAGCAGAGACTTTAATCATACACAGACTAGATTTAGATTGTGGATACGGCCCTAGGGTCCGTCATGCTGCTGTTTTGAAGAGAAACACGTGTTGAAAGACCAAAGCTGCTGGTATTTCACGGTTTAATTACCACGAAGTCGCTTATTTCTGGCAGCCAATCATCACACCTTTCAGAATGCTTGTCTGTTTCTGGCCCCTTTCCTGTCACCCACACCATCTCGATGGTTTGTACGCCTCAGTGACTATGACAAGCTTCGTCTTCAGACAGTTACGTAATAATATTGTCACAAACCCGCCAATCCACCCTGAAATGACAGATCGGGCGTGTTTTGGAGGACCTGGAGCAAGGATCGGTCATGTGAAATGGGGCCTAAAGTACGTTCTACCAGACATTCATTGAAATAAATATGAATGCATACATAAAGACCATTGTACTATTATTAATCTTTAAGTAATTTCATTTATCTATTATTATGTACTTCTATTTTATTTTCAACAATACCATTTTTAATTGTAGTGCATTCAAACTTTAATTTCACTGACTAAAGTGCTTTATGAATGTTAAGTGATTATTAATGATAATATTATTAATAATGAAATCGTGTCAATCTTGTGATCAAAGACAGATGGCACTTAAGAATCAAATGTACAGTATCTGTAAAATGATGATGTTAAGAAGTTCCTTGAATAAATGTTTTTACACTTCTATGTTTTCTCTATTTCTTTGTTTTGATATCATATGATATCTTTAATCAAAATGACTAACATTAATTTCTGCTAGATTTATATCATAACTCAATAATAATGATACTACAGCAGCTAGTACTCCTTTCAATATATACTAGCAGAGAGGATTAGCATGCATTTTACATCCTCGCCACAGGGCGGCGCTGCTGTGCTTGCAGCACACAAAATCTATATATAATCAATAGGCTGTTAGCTGGAGTGAACAATCTGTTTAACTAATCTGTGGTGAAAACTTGTACTGATGTACCCATGCCTTGGACAAAAAGCCTAGACAGAATGATGATCCTGTTGAGATCAGCCAGCTTGTTGTGAAGAAGGCCAAGTGAGATATCCATATCTTCAGTTGTTTGTTTGTTGTTAAAATTTCTTTTATTTTGCAGTTTTGTTGGAGACTAAGAATTCATTTCAGACTTTCAAAAAAGCCAACCGTGAACGACAAGTAATAATGGGTTTTTATTTTCAGATCTTTTTAAACATACAATTATTCAGTATCAAATGATAATTTATTGGTGTTACTGTGAATGAACAATTAATGACCATTATTTGTTATTCATAAAATATATATATATATGATTACATTACATATCCTTTAAAAAACACAAAAAATTAAATAACCACAAACTACATTATGAATGGAAAAAAGAAAATTTAATAGAAACAAAATATTATTCTAGTTTAACAGTATTAATATTTATATTGCTTCCTTTGAATCCATTGTTGACATCTATCCATTGTTATTTTCTAATGTACTTATTCTAATGTCTTATTATTAATTACTGTATAACTAGAGATATTTGCAGATACATGTAAATATGTTAGTGACTTTTGTGGTTATGTCAAAATTCACCAATCAAATAGTGTGCAAATATTTCTGCAAAATATTAAATAGCAGCTGCAGTCTGTACACTTTGTAATTTCAATATACTGAGGCTGGCGAAAATAAGTTAAAAATTTGCAATTCACATTGGTAGCAACCAAACTATTAATGTCAAAAATATTTTAGATACACATCGGTGGAAACTGATCTTCGCCATCCAGATGACCGAGCTCCTCCAACACAAGAGCAGCTAAATAAGTTTGCAAAAGAATTGATGCAGGTACTGCACTTAAAAACCTCACCATTGAAAACATTGCATAGAGATTTGTCACAGTGAAACAAGTGTGTGATGGAAATGATATAATAATAATGTAATCTCTAAATTTATCTAAAATACATATATGATAACTGAGTATAGCATGTATTATTCATGATAGCTAAACATTGACAAACTGGTATAAGGACTGTTGTCATATACTATATAGGTGGATCAAAATGAAAACAGTCATGCAAATTGATGAGGGGGGGGGTTGTCTGAAATTTACACGTATCATTTTGGCAACGATCATGTGGTCAAGATCCGGATTTTTTCACAAGCCTGCCCCCACCAATCAAGTCAGAGACCGCAGACCGATGTGTGAACAATGGGTCAATGTGAATCGACTCAAACCGCTTTTAAGTCAGGGCGAGGAGAGATTCTAACAGTAGCAGATACTTCGCACTCTGCTTAATTTGCTCGCACGTCGAAGGGCAAGATTCACAGAGTATTGGAACGAATCAGCGATATCCAGTCCGTTTTTTTCCTACGCCGTGGGTTTTGTAGTGAAACTAGGGCGAGAATGGAGTGGAGTCGCGCTAAACTGCAGAAGGCGAGCAGTGATTATCGTCAAGTAATCATGATTGGATCAGTGGCTATTTGAGCGACGCGACCCATTGTCATTTTGGGCGACGGGTGCGCTGACGAGGTCACAGGAAGCGGTGGTATGGTCAAAGAGGTCAGATGGTGTCGGTGTAATGAGAATGAAGCCTTTTTGATTCAGTGAGTTGCATCAGGAGTCATATTTTGGGTAGTAAACACATATGATGAGGATGACATGGGCCGTGCATATGGGCCGTGGACGGCAAATCTGTTGCACAGGTCACCAAGTGAATGCATTGGGTCCTTTTGAGTGGCAGAGGGTAGTGGCAGGGTGCTGCACCTATGGACATCGTGGGGTTGAGCCGAAGGCCTTCTGTTAGTAGGCGAACATACCACTAAGGAGGAGAATCTGATCAAGAGGTGAAAGGTCAACTGCAGTGTGCGAAAACCAGTGGGAGTGGCGGAGCTTCAATATGCCTTAACAGGTTAGCGCAGTCGTGCTGCTTAAGTAAACACAAGGAGCTTGTCGCGACAGCTAAGTAAACAATGAGGGATTGTCACACCCGCGACATGCCGTGGTCGGGCGGGCGGTCGTGCTGGTTTATGTCAACAAAGCGCCATGTGCAGGCGGGATACTGTAGAGGGCTGTTGCAATGTTACATGTTGCAATGTTTGTGCAGACTATAATGTAATGCATATCATACATACCATAGTACATACTATCAAGAATTCTTATTCCTGTAAATATGTTCAGTTATAATAAAGCAAGCAAAACTAAAACATGGCGACCACGATGTGATTTTCAAATTAATTAAAACTGACTACTATTGAAATGAAATGTATGGACCTGCAACAGCAATAAGGACATAAATTGATGGATCATACCATGAAGTACAGGTACATGTTTCTCTGAAACGCAATATAGAAGTGCATAAGAACTTATTTTATCTAGTAAAATTAAAGTTCAGTACAGAAATGGCAGACTGCAATAGATATGTGCCCCAAACTAAAAAGTAAATTGGTCAGCTAAAGATGCATACCAACAATTTAGATTATGGAGGAAAGAGAAAGAGCGAATCATAAATGGCCCAATGGGAAAAGACAGTGATTCCATAAACTTAACATCACATACATTTGGGCAGGTGCCTATGCTGAAACAATGGTGGAAGCCCGCCAAGCAGAAGATGCATCTCTTAGGATAGTGAACATGGAACAGTTACTTAATTGTCTAAGCCAATGTAACACACAAAGACATTCTACAGGGAGGCACGTGAAGAATTCTATAAACTGAAACAATCACCTGATGAAAATACAACGAGATTCTATAGTAGAGTTATAGAATTGTACAAATTGGCCGAGTTCCCTGAAGGCTCAGAATTTCTAATAGTAGACAAACTGATTCATAGATGTACAATATAGATTGCAAACGAAAATTAATGACCTGTGATAAAAGCAGCATAGACATAAAAAAATGTCTAGAATACTTACGCCGATTTGAGTCTGTTGATGTAACAATGAGTAGATTACAAGAGCAAAGTGTAGATACTGCATGCAATTATAACAGCATAATCTAACTGGAGAAAGGAGTAGAAATAAAAATATATGCCAATGGTGTAATGGTGAATCACACCTCACGTTCAAAATGCCCAGCCAAAAATGCAAATTGCAATTTCTTTCACAAAAATAGGTCACTATGAAAAGGCCTGCAGACTGAAAAAAAAGGCCCGGGTTTACAAAACAAAGCCAAAATGCGATTCGCGACTGCGACTCCGATGACACCCATTCTACTCATGAAGATCAGGATGACCCATTTCTTGATATTGGTGTATTAGGCAATGAAACAAAGCAAAACCATGGGAAGTTCTTGCTGACATTACATTTCACACTAAAAAGACCTGCCACATTGCGAGGAAAGGTAGATACTGGTGCAATGGTAACCTGCATGCCATCATCAATGCTGGTTGATATTGGAGTTAAATTAAGTGATTTACAAACAAAGTAATGCCAAATGCACGTGGTGTTACTGGAGCAGATCTTAAAACCTGTGGTGAATTGACTCTTCGTGCATCATGTAACGGTCATACGTGCAAAAAAGCAGAGTGGTGATAACAGAGCTTGGATCAGAACTGATACTCGGTTTAGAGACATGTAAAGTATTCAGACTCATCACCATAGCCACAACTTGCATACAACGAGAGATAACCGAACATGTTGAACCGGTACATATCATGGATGAGGCAGAATTAAATTACATCCCATTGGAACAGCAATGGAAAAACATCTTCCCTTAGCAAAGTGACTGGTGACCCATTGGAAGACTTGAAGTCCATTTTTCCTGATATGTCCGATGGTTCTGTTGGTTTGTTTGAAGGAGAGGTGGATTTAAAAGTATCACCGAGGCAAAACCAATTCAACTTTCCCCACCTGAGCTGTTCCAGTCAGCATAATGTCCAAACTGAAGAGACAACTTGACAAAATGGAAGAAGAGGGAATAATCAGAGCATGTCCAGAAACCACAGAATGGGTCCATAATGTAGTTATAGTATCGAAAAAGAACAGAGATATTAGGATCTGTCTGGATCCTCGAAACTTGAATAAATATCTGATTCGAAATGTTCACTTTAGAGCTTCTTGGCAAGATGTGCGGTACAGCTTTTTAAAATGGTAAATATTTTTCAACACTTGATGCTAAGAGTGGCTATTGGAAGTGAAAAAGTCAGCTCCTAACAGCTTTTAATACACCATTTTAAAAAGTACTGCTTTGTGCGCATGCCATTTGGGCTATCAGTGTCATCAGAAATCTTCTGTGAACAAATGGACAGAGTCTTGTCAGGCATCCCTGGGGCATTCCCCTGTGCAGATGACGGAAAAAAAGGTTCCACAGAAGAACATCAAGATATTCATCTGCTTGAAACAGTGTCTAAAGCCATGGCAGCAGGCATAAAATTCAATCCACAAAATGTCAAATGAAAAAGGACAAAATTGAATACTTTGGTCGTGTAGTGTCGAGGAAAGGTGTAGAACCGTGCCAACAAAAAGTAAAAGCTATAGTGTCACTTCAACCACCAACAAACAAACAGGAACTACAGAGTTTGCTTGGTACTGTAAACTAATTAACTTTATGGCCACTTTCATTCCAAAGTTATCCAAAAGACTCATATGATGCGTGGTCTCTTGAAAAGAATATTCACTTTGCCTGGACAAGTGATATGGACCGAGAATTTGTGAGCATCAAAGAGGCTATTGCAAGTGCTGTAAGGCTTGTACACTTTAAACCTAGTCAACCAAGTGTGACAGAAACTGATGCATCATTAAAAGGTCTTGGTGCTGTATTATTACAAAATGGCAGCCTGTTAAGTTCATCAGTAAGTCACTCACAAAAGCGGATTCAGATTATTCAAATATGGAAAGGGAGTTACAGTTCTTTATGCCTGTGAAAAAAGTTGCACATCTATATCTATGGACAAACTGTAACAATAACACAGACCATCAACCACTTGAAACCATTTTCCGGAAGCCCATCAGTCTTGCCTCACCGAGGCTACATAGAATTTTACTTAGATTTAGAATATATGACCTACAAGTAAAATATGTAGGTGCAAACAGGGTTCTCGTGGCTGACACGCTTTTAAGGCTTCTTACTCCAGAGACTGATCCTGCTATAAAGAACCTTGACATTACAATTGCACAAGTCCTTGCAATCGGGTCCGTAAAACTCAAGTCGCTACAATTTGAGACAAATCAAGATGTCACAACTTAAAGCACTTAAAGAGTTAATTGTTCAAGGATGGCCCGATAGCATGCAAGATGTACCAAAGATTATACATCCATACTGGTGTTTTAGAGATGAGTTGACCATATTAGATGGACTCATAATGCAAGGAAGCCGCATTGTTGTTCCTGCAGCACTACAAAGGGAAACCTTGAAGAGACTTCATGAGGGACAGCAAGGCCTTACTCCAACACTTCAGCGTGCTCATCGCACAGTGTAGTGGCCAAAGCTTCAGGATGATATTAGTGCTGTTATTCGTAGGTGCAATGAATGTCAAGTTCATGCTAATAAGAAGCACAGAGTACCAGAAATACAGGTATCTGCATCCCGTCCAATAGAGATAATCGGTGTTGATTTGTTTGAGTTCAAAAACAAGTCTGCTCTTGTCACTGTTGAATATTACTCTGGTTTCCTGACCATTGGGCTGTGATATCTCAGACTTGATGCAATCATCAAAGTATTCAACAACAACTTCAGAAAGTTTGGTCTAGCTCAGAGAATTATATCTGACAATGTGACGTGCTTCACATCAGAGAAATTTCGAAACTTTTGTGTTGATCTAGAAATCGATCATAAAACGTCCAGCCCTCATTATCATGAAGGGAATAGCCAAGCAGAACGTGCAATACAAACTCTCAGACAGATACTGAATAAATCAAAAATCCGACCTTGAAGTCACAAAAAGACTCCCCCATGAGCAATGACATTCCTTCTCCGGCAGAGTTATTCTACAGCAGGAGAATTAACACCTCTGTAAACAAAGTAGCTGGAACGTCTGGAACATCCAAAACCAATCTGCTACTGGATCAACAGGAACACGTGGCGCCAAGCGGAAGACACTCACCCAGGGCTCACCTCCTTGTCCAGGCATGGCCCTGGGTGCGCAGACATTCCCTCAGCAAGACTACTCCTCGTTGTGTTTCCTAAGACTACACGTGCACCACGTACCAGGACTGTCGACTGTCCATAGGTCATGGGGTGTATTACCCGGGGTTTCCACGAGGCCTCCGCACGGGAGGACTCTCAGACCGGTGCTGACACGCTGTACTACGGGCGCCCCCTACGCACAACCACGGTAGACCAAGTCCACGACGGTGAGGGAGGAAGGCCATCGGCCAGCCTCGGTAAGAAACAAGTAAAAGAGGCCCCACCCCGTATTTCAGGGAGCAGGTTGCCAGCCCTACATGCTGCTGTACCAGCGTCTAAGAGAGAACTGCCGCTATTCGGCTCAACACAGTACAAGAGAGTACTGGTCCCTAATCCTACAGTGGCCATGGTAAACAACAAAGCCTATCAAGGTGTGTGTAACTGGGATATTAACCTAGTCCAGTGCAACTTATACTACAGGGGGGTTTTTATACTCTGCGGTCATGCTGCAATGAACCCACGCACTGGAGGCCCTAACAACTTTTGTTACACACTCCCCAAATTCCATGAGGATGGAACACTCTGCTTTTTAGAGAGTGAGACATTCGCATGGAAACTCCCCCAACCCATATCCGAGTATCCTAAGCACAGGTGGCTCCTGGTCGTCAGCGGGTTACTACTTCATGGAGTGCGCGACCCGGTGCGCCAGGGCGTCAGCGACAGGCCGGGCGCGACTGCTACGCAGGTAAGTCTGCCAGCGGATGCTCCACCCTTCCTGCCCTGAGAGGTCCGCCGAAGAACTCGTCTCCTGGAAGTTGCGCCCACCAGGTAAGCCTGAAACATACAAACAAAAAACATGCAAACACCCCCGCTCCCCCCAAAGTCCAACTTCATCCACACTAGTGACGCGTGCGACGGCTCACTTCTGTCATGGTCGCTCCGCAGAATGGCCGCTCGCTTCAACACGTTGTCACATTCACACAGCGCAAACTTGTCGCAAGCGCACCTCGCGGCTATGGACTTAGGCTTTTGCCATGGGGGAGCGACGGGGCACACATTCACACACAACATTCAGCCTGTGCCGTCTCATTCATTCACACAAAAAAGGGCCAACAAAGCAAATCTGGGGAATCATCGCAATCTACTCTGAGTACAGAGCGACTGTGTAGAGTCAAATAGAATGCGATAGAAATGGCCACTGTCTTCGTATTACTCTTGGACTGACAAGTCCGGGGCTACTACGAGAACCTTGCACTGGCAACAACGCGCTGTTTCCGTGAGAGCAATACGACCTGGTGCGTGGCGTCGGTCCAACGTCACATTGGTGCGACCCGACTTGTCCAGCCGGCCGCTCTCCACTCCAACTACGTGAGGGAACCTTCGTCAGGGCTCGCCTGCGGCTGGAGACCTTGACGATCCATCTTCCAGGGTCGCCCTTTGCGAGCACACCCCGCGACTGGCCCTTCTTGCTGGTACCGTCTCCTTGCGGAGAAAAGCCCTTTGCTGCGGGATTAGCTGCCGCCCGCTTCAGAAGTCACTTCCGGAACTGACGAGCGCTGGAGCTGCCGCCCTGGTGAGCCTGGGATTGAGAGTCGTCTAGGAGGCACTTTGGAGTCGCCTCGTCGACAGTCTCATCTACTACTGAGGTGAGCCCAGGACTGGACTCACGGATCCTGGCGGGTGTGAACGCTGGTCCGGGATGCTTGAAGTCGCCGGGTCCGCTGGACACAGACGCCGCCGCCTCTGTGGTTGTCGCTGCTGCAGTCGCTGTTGTCACTGCGTCGGCTCCTGACACAGGGGTGATAGGACACGCCCTAACCCGCTGCTCCTGACCGATGGCGTGACACCGCAGCTTCACGGTCGCTGCTGCGTTCAACATCTCTTCAGGAGCACTCTTCAGTGCCCTTCCTTATTGATCAGTCCTATGCAACCGGTACCGACACTACGTAGGGAGACCGCGAGCTCTCGCACGTGGTCCGCATACCTGGCTACATGCTCAGGCATGGCGTTCACGCCATTCCTCCTTTCTTGTTCACAAACACGCACTGTCATCATGTGATGATCCTTCGACAGCCGCGCCGCGCTCCATCCTAAAGGTGACACTGTCAGCCTTGTACTTTGTCACGCGCGCCGGTTCCTTGTCGTGGTCTGCAATCAACAAAGTTCGTTTACTTCCGGTGGCGGTCCTGCCGCACACGTCCGCTTTCCCAGTGGGGTTTTAAGCCCACCGGTACTTGTCCTCTGGCTCTTACCACCACGGCCGCGGCCCGAACTACGAGAGTCGGAAAGGTCGCGCTTCCAGCCGGGTGGAGGGGGCCCGCCCTCGATGCTCGGAGGCAACTGCCTCATCGTCCACTTCTGGCCACCAGATAACCCTCCGCGCGTCGTTGGAGCGGTCCTGGCTATGGCGATGGTGCTGCTCAATTCCTTCTTGGCAGCGTGACTGGTCGCGGCACTTCGTGCCCGAAGGTGTTGCCGAGGCCCAATGACTGTCTCTGAACTTCCCGGTGCGACTGAGCAAAGGTCTTTTGCATCAAACTGGAGCCATGTTTGCTCCGACTTCTGCCGCTTCGCTGACATCCACTCGCTTATCCTCGTCTTGTTGAAGGTCGCTCTACCTGTCGCACCTTTGCAACATGATCATCGATCAAGTGCTTCGCTGCATCTAAACTGCAGAAACATCATCCTGTGACGCCGTGATCCTGAGGTCTCCACTGGCGCCTTGCTGCAAAATGGGACCAGAAAAAACACCTGGCTGCTTTTCAGAGGAAAGTGGCACCAGTGCTCCCCTACCCGCTTGAAACTACTCTTCAAGCCATGCTCTACAACATGCCTGAATGGGGAACAAAGAAGAACGAGATTCATCGTGCTGCAATCTGACCTCGCGATGCACCCATCCGCTATCCTTGTTGTGTAACGCCTGCGGCTGTGCAGAACGTTCTCCGGTTGGTCTTGAGCTTCCCACGGCTCACAACCGGGGACGGGCAGCGCATCCCAGCTCCCATCCAGATGGCGTACAGAGACTATATATCCCTAGGCATGGTCACTGGGTAACTGTGAAATTGGAATCCTAAGGTCCGACCACAGCACTGGGAACCTGGTGTGTCCACCCTTGGTTACCACCGCTGCTACCCTCTCCATCAATCCTCGTGTGTGCGGTCTGGGGGATGTGAGTATCTCGATTGATTTATTGGTAATTCTTAGTATTTGTTGTATATATTGATTATTTATTATTGATTGTATATATTGATTATTCATCTGATTTTAGCTGTCTTTTTTTCCACCTTTGATAAATCTTTTATTTTATCTTATTTAGTATTTACTTTATTTTATTTAGAATTTTTTGTTCAAATATTCTCGCCATTTTATATCACATGGTATCATCAGGAATCAACTTGATTCCTGATGAGCCAAAAATAATAATAAAAATTTATATCACATGGCATCATCAGGAATCAACTTGATTCCTGATGAGGCCAAATAATATAAATGGCAAAAATATTCTTTTATTAAATTCTAATTTAAATAAAATATAAAGTAAATAACAAATAAGGTAAATAAGATACAATAAAGGTTGATCAAAGTTAGAAAAAAACAATTAATGAGACATGAAGAATACCACCTACTGGTGGATAATACAATCGTGTATAAAATTATTTTCATATTAATCACAAAAATAAACACCAACATCTATGTATATTTTTAATAATATTTCAATTTACAAACGCCCTGCCAAAAATATAGGTTTAGGTCTATTAGTTAATTAAAGTCTCAATGGTATGTACAGACTGGTTAAAATCACAATTAAAATATAACAAGGAAGTACATGTACATATGACCATTCTTTACAGAAATACTAGAGATTATATTTAAGTTAAAAATTTCCTCCTCTCTAGTATATCAAAAAAGGCTCTGGCAACAGCATTTACAACATATTTTCTCATCATCACTTATGTTGAAAAAAGATAAGTCCGGAATGTTATTGTAAGGTTCATTTCTAATATCTTCATATAACGGACATTTGATTGGTACATGACATTCATTCTCTATAGTATTATTACAGTACATACAGAAACGCTCTTCCTCTGTTTTCTTATTTACACCATATCTTAAAAGTTCAACATTAATGGAGGCCACTCCAGCCCTGAACATTAACAATGCTCTATGACTATGATACTTTTTTCAGATATTGAGAAGTACATATTGTTCAGTTTTAAATTTCTGTTTAAATTGTTTGTAAATGCGCAATTTGTTTTTTTTCTCTCTCCTGTTTTAGCGTAAGGATTGTTAACATCAGTCAACCATTTTATCATTAATTATGCGATGCAAAGCATCACCTAGTTCATCCTTTATATCATTGAAATATAATAAAAATGTCTATGTCTTGTTTAATCTTCTTCATCTGTTCATGATTCTAGATGTGCTTGCAGATTTTGTGCCAAGTCGTTTTCTGAAAAGAATATTTATTAATAATAAAATATTTAATGTTTGATAAAATATTTAATTAAATGACATTTAATGCTTCTCTGGGATTATATGATATAAATAGTAACCTAAATTCTAATTACTTAACAATTTAATGAACGAGTTCATCGTGGGATTATATGATATTTATTTAAATAGTTTCGGCAAACCATTTTCAAAATTCTATGTCAAGGTTCAGCACGACTTAACAACAGCTATTGAAATCTCGGTTCAAAATCTTTATTACTAGTAATATGAAAAAGGGGGCCTTAAAAAGAAAAACTATGACCTTGAAAAAAGAAGAAAATAGAACTGAAACAATTGAACTAAATAAAAATAAACCCTTCAAAATCTATTTTTTTGAAAATTAAAATTGTAATTAAAAAAAGAAGATAGAACTGAAACAATTGAAAATACCCTTCTTTTTTTTCTTCGCCCTCCATCCCGGTCACGAGCATTTTTAAGCCACATACGGATGGCCTCTTCTGCATCACGCTAATTTATGCTGTGGGATTTTGTTGCATCTGTAATTAAAAAAAACATTCATTGGATTATTTTTCACAATTTCATATACATGTATATAAATTACCAGTTATCAACACTTTCAAAAACATTAATATGTAAAAATAAACCTTGATTTAATAGAAAAAACCCTGAATGTAATAATATATGAATAATGTTCTATCTCCTGATATATTTATATACTATATATAAAACTTATCGCTTTTTGTGAAGATCACACCTCAAAAAACACAACTTGAAACTGGCATATTAGCATGCACTTAATTGTTTACCTTTTATTACTTGGGTAAGGCGTAATTTGTTGAAGCCAAGCTTGCCCTGCTTGCCACACAAGTTGAAAAGTGTGGGAAGAGGATTGGTGAGGAGCTGGGCCATCTACGATTAATGACCTCTTTGCAATTCATTCCACCCAACCTGCTCAGGTATTGCAACTGAAACAATGAATATGTATATATTGTAGCTTGATTCATTACTGCATATATTATTGTATCGGTCTACCTGTACTTTAATGAAAAATATTGACTTCTTTTTAATCGCTTAATTTTTCTTTGTACTTCTACAATTATTCATTATATAATTATAAGGAGCAGTTGGAGTACTACTATCCGTGGACTTTACTACTGTAGCCTAACATCCAATTATGACAAAATATTTTAAGATACAAACTTTGCATAGGCTATTGTATATTTACAAAATTAAAAACAATGAATACAGTGCTTATAAGATTCACTTACGTATCATGTAAGCTTCCCTCTTAATCATCATATGAATTGTTGTCACTGAAGCTAAAAATAAAACTTCATAAGTATGAAAATTATGTCAAATCTTATTTTACTGTGTTCAAGAGGTACTCATATCAGTAATGGCACAAATAGAACAAACTACTCATATAAGCGGTAAAATCACTAACATTTGAAAATTAAAACAATTATGGTTTTGTATGGTTTAACTGTGGGTTTTTTGAATTCTTATCAATGATCGATCCCTTTATATTCTGTGAACAAGTATAAACACAATTCCACAAGTAAACACAATTCCACAAAAAACATGATACTTAATAGCATATTTACTTACATCGTGGACATAGACGCTCTTTTTCCCACTTCTCTTCTAGTCATAGATCTTTTGATGTTGATGTCTCTGGTCTACATGTAGGTCTAAGGTCTGCCGCCTCCATTCCGGGCTGTGGGCTATGGGTATCAATTTAGAAATCTTTTGAAGCAATAAAAATAACAAAGCTATATGAATATACTTCATATGTTTAATAGATCTGCATCTCTCCTACCTTGACATCGAAGCACCACTGCTTTCAAAGCTGGTTGATGGATGCTCCTCTAGTCTTTCAGCTCTTCTGCAAATTGAACAATATAATATAAAATCAGATAATAAAAATAATAAAGATAATGAAAATTTTTATGCATGGTACATATTGACACACAAATTAACAATAGCTATTACTAATTTGCGTGGTGAGAATTATATACATTGTGATGGGCAAGCACCACAAATAATAATGAATGCACCTCTAGTAGTAGTTGCTGACTTGAGTCACAAGACTCACAAAAATAACAAATTCTCTGGGACAAACGTCAGTTTGACACTATCGTTATAAATTCTGTTGCAAGCCAATCGCCGAAGACTATCAACTTTAGTCTTTGCATAACTTCATTCATGATTTTGTGAGCCTGGACAGCTCTGTTATGCATGGCCTTTCATCAAGTGGGCTACCATAGACGGTGACCATATATATCACTTTCAATAAGAATATCTTCAAAAGCCACTTTCTTCCATAATGAAGCCTATATCCTCCATTAAATTCATCACTCCGTGCATGCCACCCATATGGGCCATTGCTAGTTCATCACTTGGTCGAGCCAAAGTCACAATATCTACGTTGATCCGTCAGAATTCCACGTTGAGCCAACGTCAGTATATCTACGTTGATCCAACGTTAGAATATCTACATTGATCCAATTTGCAAATCCAACCAAATTTCACCGTTGATCCAACGTCAGACATCAACGTACGTTGAATCAACGTTGATCCAACGTCTTGTGCCCGCTGGGATAATCATGCAATGACCATCACACTATAAATCATGAAATCCGCAACTAGACCCAAAAGCGGCTGACGTGACACTCCCGGGGCCCAACCCATAGCAAACACTATATTTGAATAAGTCACGTCACAGTTTGGTCTCGGGTTTTAGTAGATACGGGGACGCTGTAGCCCCATCAGTTTGCTCCATGCAAATATAAGTCTAAATATTGATCATACTCGATGGGCAGAAGCACAAATAAAGCATACTTTTTATCTATAAACCTTTATTGTCAATTTGACGCTAATGCAGTAAAAATACTCACCAGATATCAGGTATAAAACGCGATAATAGTCCAGAAATTATGTGACGCCATGAAAGTTAAGTAAGTAAGTCAACGCATAGTTTGACTGTCTCACACGGGGTGGCGCTTGCATCGCAAAAAAACACGGGCGGCCCGCTGGCGGCCGGCGGCGCCGAGGCTGGCTATCTGGGATGAGTCCCTGATTCGCCGGTCGCTGAACCGTCGCCCCCGACTGATCCCGTCTGGGACTCAGCCAACGACGAGACCGCATCATCATCTTCCTCGAGGCTGGGTGCCTGAGAGCTAGCTTCTCCAGCCGCGCCCCCAGCAACCTCGTCCTCCGCTGCGTCCAGGGTGCCCTCGCCCTTCACGCCGGGCCCCGACACTGCCACATCCATTTCCACCTTCTGGGACGTCCCGCCCGCTACCTGAAAGTGCTGCGTCGCGTCCTCAGCATCGGTGATCAGGGAGGGCTTCAGCCTGTCCCCCGATCTCGGACTCTTCCATCTGGGGGACAGCCGTCGGCGTAGAACCCACGTCTGCCCCACTGCTACTGCTGGGGAACTGTATCGGCCATGGCGGCTTTTACAGACCCATACCAAACACTGGAAAAGGTCGCAGCAACTCCAATCCCAGCAACACTTCTATGAATCATCAAGCTACAAAATACACTCCGTATGAACGATCCCAGGGGCGATCAGCTTCCCAAAAACCGCCAACAACTTCCAAAAGGCAGCACTCTAGGCATGAGACCGCCAAAACAACCACAAGCATCCATGCACTTGCCTATCACCAGCCATAATCCTGCCACTTGACCATTGCCCTCTACAGTATCCCGCCATCACGTGGCGCTTTGTTGACAAAAACCAGTGCGATCGCCGACTACGGCATGCCGCAGGTGCGACGATCTCCCTCATTGTTTCCTTAGCCGGCGCGAGCCGCCTGGCGCGACCTTTCGCTTGCGCGACAAGCTTCTTGTGTTTACCTAAGCAGTGCGACTGCCCTGACCCGTTAAGGCGTATTGCAGCCCCGCCACTCACACTGGCTATCGCATACTGCAGTTGACCCTTCGCACTTTTATCCAATCTACGATTTTCCTCCTTAGTGGTATGTACGTCTACTCGCGCAAGGCTTTCAACCCAACCCCACGGTGTCCATTGACGCAGTGCTCTGCCGGCATCCTCTGCCAACCAACAAGGACTCAATGCGTTCGCTTGGTGACCAATGCAACGGATTTCGCCGTCCACGGCCCACGTCATCCTCATCCCCGGTGTCTGCGACCCAAACTGTGACTCCCCGATGCAACTCACTGAATCAAAAAGGCTTGATTCTCATTACACCGACACCACAGCCGGGCTTCTCGCACCCACCTCCGACTCATCTGAACCTACTATCCGCATTCTCCCATACATGGTGACAGGACAAGCGACCGCACTCGCCGGTCATCGCTTCGCCACTAGATCCTCGCTTTCAGTCTCGTTCCCATTGGATTTTGTTACCGTCAATGTTACTACATAACTGCTCACTGGTGTACGGCATGCACTTCTCATCCTTGTTTCACGGACTGGCTGTACTCTCTCACTGCCATACCCGTACTACTGCCTTCCTGTGGCTACGTCGCGCCCCCGTCGCCTTAAGACGAACAGGTCACGTTGCTCAAACAGCCACTACTGTCCTCATGTGGATCCTCGCATCCCTGTCGCTTCAGGCGAACAGGTCGCATCGCACTAGGACCACCATCTCCAACCGTGGTTGCGGTAGATCGCTCTTTCGTTCCTTCTGCAGCTTGGCGCAACCCCACTCCACTCTCCCCCCAAGTTTCACAATGAAACCCACGGCAAAGGAAGAAAATGAAATGATAGGTCGCTCTCTTATTCCACCCACATGTGAAACTTCCATCAAGTATGTGGGGTGGCAATCAGAAAAATTGATCACTCGCCCCTCCGCTGTTTGTCTAATACGTCGCACTCCAGTACTCTATGAATCTCGCCCTGTGTCGGGCTAGCAGATTCACAGAGTGCGAAGTGTCTTCCTTTACTGCTAAAATCACGCCTCGCCCCAGTTTTAAAGAAAACCGGTTTAAGACGAGCGACATTCTCCTATTGCTCCAACATCGGGGTTGTGGCCTCTGACTTCCTTGGCGAGGGCAGGCTCATGGAAAATCCGTCTCTTGACCATACATGATTATTGCCGACAGCAATGACCTGATGCAGCCTGGGTCCACGGATCTATCTGCAACTTTTCCCGCCCGAGAGGGCAAAACATCATCATTATGGGC
>JAGTTF010000436.1:18743-35131 GCA_019095985.1 Streblospio benedicti
AAATATTTTTCAATGTCTAAAAGTAGGCATTTTATTTGGGTCCGCTAATCTATACATGATCCGGCATGGGACGAGGTGGATCACAGGATACAGGAAGATCCAACGATGACACCTACGTGGCAATGTATGCCTGCATCAAGCAGACCAGTGACCAGATCGGCATGGTCGCTGAGCAGGAAGCAGCATCCTCCATTCCAGGGTGCGGCCGGAAGGACCCTGGCAGAGGATGTAGGGGGACTCAATCCCGTTCCACATCCCATTGAAGTCCAGGAAATGGATACATCAGTGAGCACGGGGGTGATCGAAGTTGCGGGCGTGGATGGCAGCCAAAGACCAGGAGCTGCAAGGTGCAAGACAGCTTCGCTGCACGTCAAAGCTGGTGAGGTACGCAAGTACACTCGCAGTGAAGACAGGAATGCCGCCAGTCTAAGTTCCATTTCGGGATTCTTGGAGCCATCGCGATTTCTTTAGCACGATTGAAAGAATATGACGCCACCCGAGGTGAGACCCGTACCCTAAAGGGAGGTGCGGGGTTTGGATAGCCACCTCGACAACTTGCTTGTTGCCCCGGATGACGCCCACGCAACAGCTGCCCACTGCAGAGGCGAGAGTCGACGCGCTGACTGCCCACAGGAGGGGCACCAAATGCTGACATCGACTAGTCTGGGAGGCGCCTCATCAAGACGCGATCTCTCATTCATGTCAGCCACCGGATCCAGTTGGTATTCCAGCCGACGTGGGTCCCAAACAGGATCACCGGGACTGCTCAGGGGACTCTCGAGCCACCACCGCCACATTTTTGCAGATGAAGATGACGTCCGACGCATGGAGGCAGACTCCCCGGATAAGCAGATTGATGAGGTCCATCAGGGTTGACGAATTTGTGATGATGGTGTGACAGCCTGGACGCACCGTTGGTGCAAATCACCCAGCGACGGCGGACGCTGGGCGCAGCGAAATCTCGGTGGCTGGGACACCGAGTCGGATTAGTCAGAACCGTCCTCGCAGTTGTGGGAGTTGTCACTCACCTCTGTAGGGGGTTAGGCTTTTCAGTCTAGGGATGGTTCAACCTATTAAGTGGCCATCGCCCGTCCAGAGGGCTCGTCCATTCCATGTCGGGCGACGCCCCCAGGTTTTCATGGATACTTCCTTTTAGTAGACCAAAGTTACTTTGACCACTGCCAGCAGTGTCCCAGTCCACGGGCGGGATTGTTGGTCGATACTGGGGAGGGGGGTGGGCCTGACTTTTTCTGTTTACAGGTAGCGCAAGTTCCACGGGGATTGTGTTCGGTGGGACCACTGGGTGACCATGTCCCAACACACTCCGTGTGTACTCTGTGAATGAACCGTGTCGTCACCCGCTGTACAGGAGCACACCTCTGGATACCTTGATTGCTTGTTGGAATACTTTGTGTGTTTTGTTGTAATTAGCTTCCATGTGAATGCTCCACTCCGTACAAAGCGGAGTGGTTCAGTCGCATGGAATCTGGGGAGTGATAACAAAACTAGTTCTGTTAGGGTCTCCAGTGCTTGCTGCTACACTAGGTGGTAAGCTCAGTATAAAGTAGTAATACAAGTTGCACTGGACTAAGCCTAAGCCCCTGTTATAATACACTTTGTAAGGTTGTTATGTTCGTTCTATGGCCACTTGGCAGGATTAAGACCAGTACCACCTAGTACTGAAGAGCCATTAGGGCTGCAGATTTTGACAAGGCAGGTTCGGACTGCATGCAATGTCCTGAAGTTCAGGCATGTGTCGTCGCTGTTGGGGCAGTCTATGGGAAGCAGAAAATGGAGTCTGGACCACGGATCGGGTAATCCGTGCGAAAGGCCGCCCGGTGGTACGTGTACAATTCTGTCTGGAGCCGGTCGCATGGCGAGAGAGCCTATGGCGTTGTGTTCATGTTCACGGGTCTACGTAGCCGTGTCGCTTGGCCGGGAATGACAGAGGATATGAGGCGGATGTATCGGGCATGTGTAACTTGCCGGCAGAATAAGGCAGGAGCTGGGGGAGAAAAGTCGCTGATGAAGCACGAGGACGTGGGGATTTCCTCACGAGCGTGTGGGTGTAGACCTCCAGGGGCCGCTACCCGGAACTCCAGCCAGTCAAAATCATATCTGTATGATACAGGAGTACCTTAAGGAGAGATAGTTGTACGCGTTACCTTAAACGACAGCGTGAGCTGCCGTAGATGTGCTCTTCCGGGAGTACATCGCGTGACACGGGGTGATAAGGAGACTGCACAGCGACCAGGGGTTTAGTTGCGTTTAACAACCAGCTCATGCTGGAACTGTGTAAAGCGTGTAAGATCTACAAAGCGAGAACCACCGCGTAGGCTCTCGGCCGAGCAACGTAATGGTGGAAAGGAGCAGTAAAACAAGATGATAAAAGCCATATTGGAAGCGCTGAATGTTCACGACAAGGAGAGAATTGGGACGAGTTGCTGACGTAAGCCTTTAAACTGCGTACAGTGCGACCCTCCCCTAGCCTTTATGTACAGTGCGACCAGATTGCTGAGTCCCGGGAGGTGGCTGGAAGACTTTAAGGCCTACAATGCGACCCCATCCCAATGTGACTTAATCTACCAACTGACAGGGTTGTACAGGCGTGACGACAGGGCAGTGCCTCAGTGTTATTCAGCCTACGTTTTCCATCAACGTAATCTGATGTATGCAGATGGGGCTGAGACAGTCCGGGAGGTTTTCCATCAACGTAATCTGGCTAGTGCAAAATATGGATGGAGTCCAAGTGATGATGGTGCTGGAAGGGCCCCTCGGGCGGGGAAAAAGTATAAGATAGGAGTCCAAGGATGATGTGGCTGCCCTCAGGGGAAAAGTTGCAGATAGATCCGTGGACCCGGGCTGCATCAGGTTGTTGCTGTCGGCAATAATCATGTATGTGGTCAAGAGACGGATTTTCCATGAGCCTGCCCTCGCCAAGGAAGTCAGAGGCCACAAACCGATGTTGGAGCAATAGGAGAATGTCGATCGTCTTAAACCGGTTTTTAAACTGGGGCGAGGCGTGATTTTAGCAGTAAAGGAAGACACTTCGCACTCTGTGAATCTGCTAGCCCGACACAGGGCGAGATTCATAGAGTACTGGAGTGCGACGTATTAGACAAACAGCGGAGGGGCGAGTGATCAATTTTCTGATCGCCACCCCACATACTTGATGGAAGTTTCACATGTGGGTGGAATAAGAGAGCGACCTATCATTCCATTTTCTTCCTTTGCCGTGGGTTTCATTGTGAAACTTGGGGGAGAGTGGAGTGGGGTTGCGCCAAGCTGCAGAAGGAACGAAAGAGCGATCTACCGCAACCGCGGTTGGAGATGGTGGTCCTAGTGCGATGCGACCTGTTCGCCTGAAGCGACAGGGATGCGAGGATCCACATGAGGACAGTAGTGGCTGTTTGAGCAACGCGACCTGTTCGTCTTAAGGCGACGGGGGCGCGACGTAGCCACAGGAAGGCAGTAGTACGGGTGAGAGAGGACAGCCAGTCCGCGAAACAAGGATGAGAAGTTGCATGCAGTACACCAGTTAGCAGTTATGTAGTAACATCGACGGTAACAAAATCCAATGGAAACGAGACTGAAAGCGAGGATCTAGTGGCGAAGCGATGGCCGGTGGGCGTGGTCGCTCATTCTGTCACCATGTATGGGAGAATGCGGATAGTAGGTTCAGATGAGTCGGAGGTGGGTGCGAGGAGCCCGGCTGTGGTGTCGGTGTAATGAGAATCAAGCCTTTTTGATTCAGTGAGTTGCATCGGGGAGTCACAGTTTGGGTCGCGGACACCGAGGATGAGGATGACGTGGGCCGTGGACGGCGGAATCCGTTGCATAGGTCACCGAAGTGAACGTATTGAGTCCTTTTTGGCTGGCGGAGGGTAGCGGCAGAGCGCTGCATCAATGGACACCGTGGGGTTGGGTCGAAAGCCTTGCGCGAGTAGGCGGACATACCACTAAGGAGGAGAATCGTAGAATGGATAAAGTGCGAAAGGTCAACTGCAGTATGCGATAACCAGTGTGAGTGGCGGGGCTGCAATATGCCTTAACGGGTCAGGGCAGTCGCACTGCTTAAGTAAACACAAGGAGCTTGTCGCGCAAGCGAAAGGTCGCGTTAGGCGGCTCGCGGCGGCTAAGTAAACAAAAGTTTTCCACTAATGGACAAATGGAGATGCCGCACCTCGGCCGCAGGCCGGTCGGCGATCGCACTGGTTTTTGTCAACAAAGCGCCACGTGATGGCGGGATACTGTAGAGGGCAATGGTCAAGTGGCAGGATTATGGCTGGTGATAGGCAAGTGCATGGATGCGCGGAGGTGTTTTGGCGGTCTCATGACTAGAGTGCTGCCTTTTGAAGTTGTTGGCGGTTTTTGGGAAGCTGATCGCCCCTGGGATCGTTCATACGGAGTGTATTTTGCAGCTTGATGATTCATAGAAGTGTTGCTGGGATTGGAGTTGCTGCGACCTTTTCCAGTGTTTGGTATGGGTCTGTAAAAGCCGCCATGGCCGATACAGTCCCCAGCAGTAGCAGTGGGGCAGACGTGGGTTCTACGCCGACGGCTGTCCCCCAGATGGAAGAGTCCGGAGATCGGGGGGACGGGCTGAAGCCCTCCCTGATCACCGATGCTGAGGACGCGACGCAGCACTTTCAGGTAGCGGGCGGGACGTCCCAGAAGGTGGAAATGGATGTGGCAGTGTCGGGCCCGGCGTGAAGGGCGAGGGGGCCCCCTGACGCAGCGGAGGACGAGGTTGCTGGGGGCGCGGCTGGAGAAGCTAGCTCTCAGGCACCCAGCCTCAAGGAAGATGATGATGCGGTCTCGTCGTCGGCTGAGTCCCAGACGGGATCAGTCAGGGGCGACGGTTCAGCGACCGGCGAATCAGAGGACTCATGTGATGAAGAGGATACACGCGACGGACGACCGCGAGAGGCAGTTGGGCGGATCGCAAGGAGCGACGCCGCCGCCGCACACCAATAGCCCACGGTGGGTGAGGTGCCGCGGTTCTTCGGTGATCCGGACACACAGGACGTGGTGTACATGAGGGGATTTTGTCGGAGCAGCTGGAGTGGAAGGGACAGGGTTCACGAGATACTCACATCCCAGACCGCACACACGAGGATTGATGGAGAGGGGTAGCAGCGGTGGTAACCAAGGGTGGACACACCAGGTTCCCAGTGCTGTGGTCGGACCTTAGATTCCAGTTTCACAGCTGCCAGCGACCATGCCACCTAGGGTACCCAGGGATATAGTCTCTGTACGCCATCTGGATGGGAGCTGGGATGCGCTGCCCCCGTCCCGGTTGTGAGAGCCGTGGGAAGCTCTAGACCAACCGGAGAACGTTCTGCACAGCCGCAGGCGTTACACAGCAAGGATAGCGGATTGCTGCATCGCGAGGTCACAGATTGCAGCACGATGAATCTCGTTCTTCTTTGTTCCCCTCATTCAGGCATGTTGTAAGAGCATGGCTTGAAGAGTAGTTTCGAGCGGGTAGGGGAGCACTGGTGCCACTTTCACCTGAAAGCAGGCAGGTGTTTTCCGGTCCCATGTTGCAGCAAGGCGCCAGTGGAGACCTCAGGACCACGGCGTCACAGGATGATGTTTCTGCAGTTCAGATGCAGCGAAGCACTTGATCGATGATCATGTTGCAAAGGTGCGACAGGCGTGGAGCGACCTTTCAACAAGACGCGGATAGCGCGGTGGATGTCAGCGAAGGCGGCAGAAGTCGGAGCAAACACAGCTCCAGTTTGATGTGGAAGACCTTCGCTCAGTCGCACAGGAGATGTTCCAGGGACAGTCAGTGGGCCTCGGCAACACCTTCGGGTAGCACGAGTGCCGCGACCAGTCACGCTGCCAAGAAGGAATTGAGCAGCACCATCGCCATAGCCAGGACCGCTCCAACGACGCGCGGAGGGTTCATCTGGTGGCCAGAAGTGGAAGATGAGGCAGTTGCCTCCGAGCATCAAGGGCGGGCCCCCTCCACCCGGCTGGAAGCGCGACCTTTCCGACTCTCGTAGTTCGGGCCGCGGCCGTGGTGGTAAGAGCCAGAGGACAAGTACCGGTGGGCTTAAGACCCCCCTGGGAAAGCGGACGTGTGCGGCAGGACCGCCACCGGAAGTAGACGAACTTTGTTGATTGCAGACCACGACAAGGAACCGGCGCGCGCGACAAAGTACAAGGCTGACAGTGTCACCTTTAGGATGGAGCGCGGCGCGGCTGTCGAAGGATCATCACATGATGACAGTGCGTGTTTGTGAACAAGAAAGGAGGAATGGCGTGAACGCCATGCCAAAGCATGTAGCCTGGTATGCGGACAACGTGCGAGAGCTCGCGGTCTCCCTACGTAGTGTCGGTACCGGCTGCATATGACTGATCAACAAGGAGAGTTGGTCAGCGACCCCCGGAAGTTTGAGGAAGGGCACTGAAGAGTGCTCCTGAAGAGATGTTGAACGCAGCAGCGACCGTGAAGCCGCGGTGTCACGCCATCGGTCAGGAGCAGCGGGTTAGGCGTGTCCTATCACCCCTGTCAGGAGCCGACGCGGTGACAACAGCGACTGCAGCAGCGACAACCACAGAGGCGGCGGCATCTGTGTCCAGCGGACCGGCGACTTCAAGAATCCCCGGACCCGCGTTCACACCCGCCAGGATCCGTGAGTCCAGTCCTGGGCTCACCTCAGTAGCAGACGAGACCGTCGACGAGGCGACTCCAGAGTGCCTCCTAGACGACTCTCAACCCAGGCTCAGCAGGACGACAGCTCCAGCGCTCGTCAGTTCCGGAAGTGACTCCTGAAGCAGGCGACGCTCGTCCCGCAGCAAAGGGCTTTCTCCGCAAGGAGGCGGTACCAGCAAGAAGGGCCAGTCGCGGAGTGCGCTCCGCAAGGGCGATCCTGGAAGATGGATCGTCAAGGTCTCCAGCTGCAGGCGAGCCCTGACGAGGTTCCTCGCGCAGTTGGAGTGGAGAGCGGCCGGCTGGACAAGTCGGTCGCACCCCTGTGACGTCGGACGCGACGCCACGCAGCAGGTCGTATTGCTCTCACGAAACCGCGCGTTGTTGCCAGTGCAAGGTTCTCGTAGTAGCCCCGGACTTGTCAGTCCAAGAGTAATACGAAGACAGTGGCCATTTCTATCGCATTCTATTTGACTCTACACGGTCGCTCTGTACTCGTAGATTGCGATGAGTTCCCCAGATTTCCTTTGTTGGCCCTTTTTGTGTGAATGAATGAGACGGCACAGGCTGAATGTTGTGTGTGAATGTGTGCCCCGTCGCTCCCCGTGGCAAAGTAAGTCCATAGCGCGAGGGTGCGCTGCGCGACAAGTTCGCGCTGTGTGAATGTGACAACGTGTTGAAGCGAGCGGCCGTCGCGCGGAGCGACCATGACAGAAGTGAGCCGTCGCACGTCACTAGTGTGGATGTAGTTGGACTTTGGGGGAGGGCGGTGGGGTGTTTGCATGTTTTTGTTTGTATGTTTCAGGCTTACCTGGTGAGGCGCAACTTCCAGGGAGACGAGTTCTTCGGCGGACCTCTCAGGGCAGGAAGGGTGGAGCGTCCGCTGGCAGACTTACCTGCGTAGCAGTCGCGCCGGCCTGTCGCTGACGTCCGGGCGCGCCGGTCGCGCACTCCATGAAGTAGGAACCCGCTGACGACCAGGAGCCACCTGTGCTTAGGATACTCGGATATGGGTTGGGGGAGTTTCCATGCGAGTGTCTCACTCTCTAAAAAGCAGAGTGTTCCATCCTCATGGAATCTGGGGGAGTGTGTAACAAAAGTTGTTAGGGCCTCCAGTGCGCGGGTTCATTGCAGCATGACCGCAGAGTATAAAAACCCCTGTAGTATAAGTTGCACTGGACTAGGTTAATATCCCAGTTACACACACCTTGATAGGCTTTGTTGTTTACTATGGCCACTGTAGGATTAGGGACCAGTACTCTCTTGTACTGTGTTGAGCCGAATAGCGGCAGTTCTCTCTTAGACGCTGGTACAGCAGCATGTAGGGTCTGGCAACCTGCTCCCTGGAATACGGGAGTAGGCCCTCTTTACTTGTTACTTACCGAGGCTGGCCGATGGCCTTCCTCCCTCACCGTCGTGGACTTGGTCTACCGTGGTTGTGCGTAGGGGACGCCCGTAGTACAGCGTGTCAGCACCGGTGCGAAGTCCTCCCCGTGCGGAGGCCTCTCGTGAAACCCGGGTAATACACCCCACTACCTACGGACAGTCGTCAGTCCTGGTACGTGGTGCACGTGTAGTCTTAGGAAACACAACGAGGAGTAGTCTAGCTGAGGAACGTCTGCAGCGCAGCCAGGGGGCCCCGCCTGGACAAGGGGGTGAGCCCTGGGTGAGTGTCGCCGCTTGGCGCACACGTGTTCCTGTTGATCCAGTAGCAGATTGAACCCTGCATGTAATTTTGTGACAGGCATTATGCCTATTTCCTGGAGGTCTGTACCAACAGCCAATAAAGAATGACTTGTTATTCTTAAAGACTTCAATGTACACTAGTTCAACACCAACAAAGATCAAAATCATCCAATATTTTGGAAGGAACACTCTCCTCTTTCATAAATAGCTACCCCCCACCATGTCTGTTTCGATCTTTACGGTATGTTTGATATCCATCAAGCTGTACCACGTCATTAGAAATAGTATTATGTAGCCATGTTTCACTTACACAAATTATCTCAAACTTTTATCTATACATAACATGCTGTGCAACTCATCAAGTTTTGTACTATTAGCATTAGGACGTAAGCTTCCTCATGTTAACATGGCATATTTCTAAATATTTGCTAGCTTCATTGTTTTCAACAGGACCAGGATTTGATGAACATCTGCACTCACAAGAATTAATATATACAACATCAGTGCTATATGAACATTGTTTGTGCCAGTTTTCCAATTAGTGGAACCATTAATATGTGCAATTAAGTTAATAAAGAACATGAGATCAACAATGTTTCCTTTTTTTCAAAGGTCTAGAAGATAATGTGAATCAACCAGAGGGCGACTACATTGTGCACTCTTTCTCAACATATACTATAGAAGATGATGCAGAAAGAGAAAATGATACGTTTTTTACATGGCCGCCCATATGTGTAACACCAGAAAAAAACTGTGAAGATGCTGGTTCAAGTTGATTCTGCTGCAACGTACAACACCTTGCCATCTCACCTAAATCGTCAACTAGCAATGAAAACAGAACTGCAAAAAGTCGAATGCTAGAATAAAGCCAATCTCAGGCAGCCATATACGGCCGCTGGGAAAGCAAATATTGGCATCTGAAGGCGTAGACAGTTTTCACCCTCTCAAACTTGAAGTCATTGACTCAGCAGACATACCAGGAAAACCTGCCGTCCTAAGTGGAAAAGACAGCAAAAAAGCTAGGCTCATCGTGTTTGACCACAATAAAAGTGTTTTTCATCACACATCTGACCTTAAACCCCCAAGGCACTCTCAAGAGAAACATATGCCCATGCAATTTCAAGTGGAAAGAAAACAGCAGGGTCTGATCTACAACCTGGTACCATCACTGTGGATGAACTGAAAGCCGCCTACAAGGGAAATCTCGAAGGCCTAGGTGACATAGGTGCCCAAGAACACATAGAAGTTGACCCAAATGTCCGCCCTTTTCATGCAGCCGGTACACAGGATTCCGGTAGCAAAACATGCACAAGTAAAAGCTAAGATTGACCAGATGGTATCAGAAGGAGAGCTTGAAAAAGTAGAGTATCCTACTGATTGGTGCAACAACATGACAGTACGTGAAAAACACTGCCTGATGGATCGAAAAAAACTACGCATATGCCTAGAACCCATTCAGACTGTGAACAAGGCATTATAATACCAAAAATATCAGATACCAACAACTGCAGAATTACTGCCACACCTATCTGGAAAGAAATTCAAGACCTTCTCAATATTTGATGCACTAGATGGATTCACCCAAGTACAGCTTGACAAAGAATCTAGTAACCTTTACAACTATGCACACACCATGGGGGAAGGTGCAAGTGGGGCCGTCTAGCTTATGGACTGAGTAATGCACCAGAAGAAGTTCCCAATTGCGCACATATGAAGTGCTAGATGGTCTAAGAGATGTATTCTGCATTGCTGATGACATACTGGTGTTCGGACAAGGCAACACAAAAAAGAGGCTGACAAGAATCATGACAAAAAACATAATGTCTCTTATGCAGCGAGTCTCAGATAAAAAAACTGAAATTGTACCCAAAGAAGATACAGTTCAAGCTGCAAAAATAATGTTCATGGGCTCCGTCATCTCTGAAGATGGCCTCCACCCAGACCCGCGAAAAGTGAATGCCATAGCAGAGTTGCCCAATCCGGAGAACAAAAATGTAGTTATGAGGTTTTTGACATGGTGAACTACCCTGCGCACTTTCTGCCCCGATGTGTCCACTGTCATAAAACCCCGTATGATTTTGACAAGTCTTACCACCCATACATGTGGTCATCTGTGCATGATACAGCCAAAGGTCTCATTACGCAGGCACCATGTTTTTCATATTTTGATGTAAACAAAGCAGTTTACATACAAGCAGATGCTGCACAGACAGGGCTCGGAGCCTCCTGCTTCAGCCAAATGATAGTTGCAAGCTTCAGCCTGTAGCATACACATCTTGTCAAATGAGACCCAACGAAGAAGCCTGGGCAAAAATAGAAAAAGGGTTCCTGGCCATTTTGGCAGCATGTGACAAATGGGATCAGTGGATTTATGGACCCACGGTGACGATACACACTGATCACCAGGCACTGGAGACAATCTTTAAAAACCTTTGAGTTCAGCACCACGGAGACTTCAGAAAATGATGATGCAAAAGTGTTTCACCTAGTGCACCTGTTGTGCCTGCAGAAAACGACATAGCAGGGAGTTGGAACTGAAAGTGGTGATGTTGCAGTAAAAGTAACATCTGGAAATGAAAGACACAGACACAACCAGGTCAGGTCACATATCAAAGCCCCTGACAAAATGAATTTGTAAATAGGGCTCATATACTGTTGATGATTTTGTATGTCTAGTAGTAATAAGTATCTTTATGTTGTTAAAAAGTTCATGCTTGTTTTAGTTTTTTAAAAAAGGGTTAGATGTTACGGAGTATGTTATGTTCAACATATATTGAGTGTGAGACACTCGGAACGGTGGGAATAATTTATGAATAAAGTAGATCTACTACACACTAACATTTGTTGTCTTTATGAATGCAAATATAGAAGACATAAAAAGACAACTGGTCTAGGTGTACTAGTACCGGTACAATTTGCATGAACAACGCATCAAGCAAAAGCATTGTTGTCATGCTAAAAAAACTAGTACTGTAAGTGCAATGCTGACCATTAGGATGGTAGCAATATTTTCGAAAATGTTTCATGGCATAGTCTCATATTTTGTGACAATATATATGCTGCATATCTAGCCTCTAGTACAGTAGAAGTTGTATCTACTAACCGGTTAACTTATATATGAACAATGCAATGGATGTATCCGTAGGGAAACATAAACAATTGAAATCCATCTCTTCTCTTCGGTTTGAACAATATCCAGCCACACATTGGGAAGGCATTTTAAAAAAAACAGTTGTCAAATGAAGTATTACTGATGAACGACTAATACTTTGTACACAAGGGCTTTCCTAATGGGTACTGCCGCATATGTCATAGGGCTATTTTTAGAGCAAGTTCCCAAATCATAACAAAACCAGATGGCGTGAACGAATCTTGAATTAAATGTCAATTTATGCAGTAAAATCAGTTTTAGAACATACAAATGAGTGACAGTTGTATCAAAAATGACATACTATTTTCTATATTGGATACTCAACTATTTTCTATGATATAAAAAGTATTAGCTACGACTTTTTGTTCAAAAAAATACATTATTATTCATTTAGGCGCTGTTCAAGTTAAGGCCTCATTTCTCATAGGTCTCTGTCGGATAATTGACCAAGTATGTAAGCTGGGGTTACAGAGACATTGGTTCGTCCGAGTAACCTTTTAACATCCCGCTGCTTGGGATGATGGTATCATTCTGGTCTCACAACCTTGGGGTCGTGAGTTCGAGTCCCGTCAGGCCACTTGATATAGTAAAATGGAAGATGTCTCTTCAGCTATGTCAATACAGTGGCAGGAGCTTGCTTGACAGAAAAGTGAGAGTAGAATTGAATGTATTTTTGAATGTATTTTAGATACTCACTAACTGCATTTAGCGAACACAGCCACATACCAACAAACTTTGTTTTCAGCATTAAATTGTTGGTAATCATGGAGGTAAAATAATATCCTTTTGATATATCCACACGCATAGTAGATGGTAGTTATTGTGTGGATAAATTGATGCATTTCTATCTGGATATATCAATACCAGGTATTTCTGCTACAATGTCAATATATATATATAAGATAGCATAGTGAAGGCATTAATCAATCATCATATTATGAATATTTTTTCAGTTTTTCAAGGAGTTATCATATATCAAACATTTAGTTTGCACTTATCTTGCTTAAGGAGAAAACTTGGATCATTCATAGTCACTAAAGTGATTTAACATAAACTCCTATATGGACAGGGCAAGCTACCACACAAGTGAAGACATTTTTAGACTATGAGGGACGAGACACTGCATTTGGAAAGTAGTGAAAAGCATATTATAACATATATACAATCTATAAACATGATGAGTCAAGGGGCGTTCTCTGCAATTCGATTAGCTGTATGGTTGTCATGGCGCTGATGCTGGTGGTCATTTTGTATCTGGCAACCTCATATTTCATAAGCACGTCTCATCAACAGGTCCTGCAATCGCTTTTTACTCAAGTCGCATTAAAAAGTATGTTCATTCTTATGTATACATATGTTATATAAAAGCATTCTGTAAAATTATATAAATCTTACTGTGTTTACTGATTGTTGAAAGAAAAAGTCAAAACCCTAACACTGTTTGAAAAAGAACCTTTACATAGTTTGTTATAAGCTTCAATACATTAAGCTTTGAATCCAAGTTAGCACCTGAGGGCAATGCTTAGATTCTACGATATATGGACCCCAGTCACTCACAGTATAGCTAAAGCCTCTAACTCACATGGCAACAAATGCTGATTTTACCGAATAATAACCTCCAAGTTACATTTTTCCGTCACGTAATACATACAATACAGAACCTAAGACACCAGGCTTCACACAGGCATCCTTTAGTGAAAACCAATTGATCTGTACGTTTTGGGATAACTACTGATTTGATCTTGGCAATCTGAGATTTTTTTACTTTGACCTCATTGTGTCTGTAACAACCAAATCATCACCATTAGCCTGCAAAAAATCTTGTGAGCAATCACTTTCCAGTTGTTTTAGTAATTCATCAGCGCTATTACCACCTACGACACAAATCATCTGCAATTTTTATACATACCTTCAAACAGCAAATTATCTAACATCGCAGCTCGTATATACGCATATACCTTTTTATAAGGTGTAACAGTACCCAAGTATTTCAGGCTTGACATTTTCATTGAAAAAATTGTGATGACATATCAGATTTTTATAAACATACGCTATTGAACTAGAAAATGTAAGACATTGTCAATCTTGGTAACTTTTTACCGGGAACAGATTTTGAATATGACCCAATCTGATTAAATGCAGTAACTAAACATGTAATTCTCCATTCGCCTTTACTAAAAACTTAGTGAAACATATTCAACAGCAATATTCAAATCTTCAGGTTTGGCTAAGACACCTTCGGCTTCCAATGAATCCATCTTCTGCTGCTATTCCTCTAGTCACTCTCTAGTATAGTAGAAGGTACATAAGCTTTGGTGTGCGGAGGTTCTGTAGGACCCATATTTATACTAGCTCTGACCTTACCAAATACATCATTGTACTTCCCAATACTACTAATGGATACCTGGCCATACTCTTTGTGTAACTTATGAAATCAGAGCATTGAGCAGTATTAAGAACGCCATCAGGATCAATGTCAATATCTTCAATGTTACACATTTGCTCAGCTTTGTTAACTGCTACTGGTTGCACTAACATTTATGGAGTCCATAGAACTAGGTGACAAAAGTGATATTATTTGTCCCACCTTTTGATGCTTGCTGAATGAAAGGGCATTCTCAGTATCATTAACAAGTCTAATGCATCCTCCTATATTTGATACAATCTTTGGACCTGGCCAATTGGGATGCATTAAGTCAATATGTGGTTCTGTCATAACCTTGTTGCCCATATCATTAGCACAATTGAGCCCGTGAATTATCCAGGTAGTATCATTGCTTTTTTGAGACACACGTAAGACTGCTGAAATTTGTGAAGGGTTTGTGGACCGTGAAGTATATGATATCGTATGTTGGCCAGCTACAATTATTGAATCTCTTGGAATATCTAAAAACAATGTTCAGAGTCTAAACAGAGTCTAATTTGTCCACAACAATAGCCTCTAAGTTAAACCTTTAAGGTGCCATGACACAACACCATATGTACCTCACCAATTACTTTTAATAAGGGTGTCTTCCCAAAGCTAGAAAAGCACTGTGAACTGTTTGGCCAATAGGTGCTCCAATAGTACGAATTAGTGAAGATGTAGCCCAGAGTCAAAAAGGCAACGACACTGGATGATGCTGGTAGAACATTTGCACGCATGGGGATGATGCACATTGTACTTGTGAAACATTTTTAAGGCTACTATCAGTTCCGGCTTGTGGTAATTGTAACTGATTTACATCGCATTGAAAGATATCACTATCATAAAGCATGTCTTGATGAGTCTCTGCATTAGAAGCATGTGCTATGTACACTCTCTCAGCCTTTTGAAATGTAGTCACATGTAGTGTCATGTGTAATAATGGTGAAGTGCCCAAGTATAACAGGACGCAGCTCCAGTTCCATCAGTTTATTGACTGCATACTCAAAGCCTTCCATCAACTTATATAGCACCGTGTACCTATAGCCGAAGTGAGTCGTATCCGGGCGGATTGCTGACGAGGCAAATGCTTAGTGAGCAATATTCTATTTTTAACTCACATTACCCTCCACTCCAAAAAAAAAAATTATACGTGAATTTCTTTTTTTTTTATTAAATTTTGAATTTAGATGTTACATGGTGTAGACATATAGCAATCACACATACAGTCACAACTTGAGCAAACAAGTTTGCGTTATGTATTACAAAAAGAGCGTGAGGTTGTTTTAAGTCTGTATAACTAAATAACATATGTACAGAAAGTGCTTTAGAGACACAATGCATCCTGCATTGATCACAGCATGCCAACAAAACGAAGTCGGTAGGGTGCTTGTCTGATTAAGGCTGGCACGATTGGTGAAGCTATATATAGCGACAGGTGTCAGACAGTGTGGTTCTTGCCCAATGCAGCATATAGGCGAAGTTGAAGTGTGTGTCCTTTGTCATGGGAGTTTGGCTTAATTGGTAGCGCACCCACGACTATGACTTATAAGACCGGGTCTGAATCATAGCCGGGAGGTCGTGAGTTCGAGTCCATGATCTTCCAAAAGTAACCTTTACAAGCAAAACTAACTTTCATTTCAATCGGGTGGAAGACAAGGACTCGGGTGCTTTGGTAGAAGCCACCGGGTAGCTCGCCCGTGAAATTGTGAAATTGTCCATCAGTCCAGTGGGACTGGCCCCGTGTGCAAGACACTGGGGGGGGGGCTACCGCCCGGGAAATTCAAACTCAGATAGTTGGGTATGTGTGTGATCTGGATGGTGGGAAAGTTAGATCTGCGAATTTACGGGTCCATCGGTCACCGAAAAGCTGACTATGGGACAGTACGCTGCTCACGGGAGAATTCCCTGACCTGATAACCCTGTGTCCCTGAAACACTAACGTGTATAGAAACTCCCCAGCTCACTCTCCAAAGCAGCCAGTAGCACGAGGTGATGGCGACTCTGGTAGTGCCCGATCCCTAGTGGGATAGGTTGAATACGGTACCAGATCGGGGCTGTTGTGAAAGTGAGATCGCCACATAAGAGCTGGTTGTAGAGGAGAAGGGAGTTGCGGGAGTCTGTAAAGAAAGTGCTTCAGAGACACAATGCATCCTGCATTGATCACAGCATGCCAACAAACGAAGTCGGTAGGGTGCTTGTCTGATTAAGGCTGGCACGATTGGTGAAGCTATATATAGCGACAGGTGTCAGACAGTGTGATTGCGCGAACGCAGCATATAGGCGAAGTTGAAGTGTGTGTCCTTTGTCATGGGAGTTTGGCTTAATTGGTAGCGCACCCGACTATGACATATAAGACCGGTCTGAATCATAGCCGGAGGTCGTGAGTTCGAGTCCATGATCTTCCAAAGTAACCTTTACAAGCAAAACTAACTTTCATTTCAATCGGGTGGAAGACAAGGGACTCGGTGCTTTTGGTAGAA
>JAGTTF010000437.1:0-15298 GCA_019095985.1 Streblospio benedicti
CCTGGCATCTAGAAGCAAATCAAGAATACGATAAATCACTGTTTTACATGTCAACAAGACTGCCCAGTCAATGTAAAGAACCTCTTAAGACTACACCACTGCCAAATCGCATATGGGGGCAAGTAGACGCCGATTTATTTGATAAAAGGCAAGCATTATCTGGTTGTCATTGATGACTCAAGATGGATAGAGATCAAATTGTTGCCCAACACTGGTACATCTGCAGTAATTAACCGTTTCAAAAGAAATTTTAGTCTCACATGGTGTCATCGATTTGCTAAAGTCTGATAATGGACCACAATTTGTAACAAAAGAGTTAAAAAGGTTCGCTAGAAACAGGGGTTTACAGCAAGTTACCTCTAGTCCCCACTTCCATCAAGCCAATGGCCTTACTGAGAGAGCTGTCCATACTGCTAAGAAAATTCTCAGCCAGAGCAACCCTCATCTCGCTCTTCTAGAGTACAGGTCTACTCCTCACTCCTCTACAGGTGTCAGTCCAGCTCAGGCCTTCATGGGAAGACGTCTCCAGACTCATCTACCAACACTGTCAAGGAATCTGCAACCATACCAGCCAGACGACACTCTGATCAGAATCAGATAAGACACTTACTAGATTTGCACAATCATCCTTCCCATAACATTATTCATTTGGTGAGAAACGTCCAAAGAGTCGCTATAGAATGACATTTTTCATTGCCGGAGTCGCTTCAGAATAACATTTTTCGTTGCAGGTAGTTGGGGCCGTCATGTACGGACTTTTATGTTTATTTTGTTAGCTATTGGGACACTTACTAGACTTGGACAGTCATCCTTCCCATAACATTAACCATTTGGTGAGAAACGTCCAAAGAGTCGCCACAGAATAACATTTTTTCAGTGAGGGAGTTGGTACAGAATAACTTCTTTTAAAAAAAAAATTGATGGATATCAATAGAAACAATTATTAATACCATTTTGGCGAGACTTTCGTTGTTTTTGCAACAACTTCTTCAGGCCGAATGAAAATTCAGAGAGTCACATGACTACCATGGTGGCGGCAGTCATGTGACAGCAGAGTCGAGTACACTGGGGCAAGTCGAAGCCGGTGTCACAGTTCAGCTCAGGTTGGTGCGTGCAGATTTTTGATGGCCTCCTTTAACTTTCCTGCGGGAACTCCTCATCCTCCCTTGCCACAACCTTGAAGTCCTTATCACTAATTGTGTGTCATGTGTCTCTCCATGTGTTGATCGAAGCGGTTGGGGTCCATTGGGGTTCAAGTGTTCCTTCATCCGTGTGGCTGGTTCTGCCCAGTTTCTCCTACATAGGAGTACTGGCACTGGGGACACTGAAACTGGTTGATGACCCCAAATGACCGCCAAACAAATGGCATTAAACAATACACCAAAGAGCTGGTCTACGAAACAGAAAGGACGCTGGCTGCTGGCGCCAAATCCCACCATGAACTTAACAATCCGACCCCACTCTCCGCCAACCCCTGCTCAGGGCCCATCAACCATACGGCGAAATCCGTGACAGCGTATACACGCCAACATGCCGGCCCAGGCAGCAGTGATCCACAAGCCACCCAGCATCCCTCCAGTCCACAACCAGCCAGCTGGCAACACGCGCTCACCACCCGCCATCTGGCATCGATCATCTCCACCACAGCATGCCGTGGACCAAGGCTATGCCCGACAACACGACACAATGCGCCTAAAAATAAGCAAAACCTACCTTCAATGGTGCCCAAGACTTCAATTTCTGAAACATGACAGTCTAGCCTCGAGGACACCTTCACGTATTTACAATGGCCTGCGGACAACCCACAACATCAAGCCATCCTGCCTACAGTCCTGCTCGATTATGCAAAAAAGTGCATTACAACAGCATGCCGGCTTCCAGACAAAGCCACCACGACACAGCAATGGCCACCCGCCAAAGCTTTCTCCATAGCTCACCAACCACCCACCACCAGGGCAGGGGGCAGCCCGCCTCCAGCATCAACAGGTCGTGTCAGAGAGCCCATGCACCACTTCAATCTGAAATTACGCCAATTGCAGGAATGCAATATCACTGACCCAGACAGACAGCTGGATGTTCACATCCAAAAATCTCCGGGATGAGATCACTCAACGAGTGCTTCTCATGTTACCCACAACCTTTGCCAGGCACAAATTTGTGCTGAAACGGTAGAGCACAGCCTGGCCATCTCCACCAAGCCCCTGTACCAGCCATCAATCAACCACCCTACCAGGAACGCCAGGGGAATCGACAACCACGGATAAGATATGACAACCGAGGCCACCAGGACACCAACAACTGGTTCAAGTACGACAATCAAGTTCAAAAACGCAACTACCGAGTCAATCACTTACAGGCGCCCTGACTCGCAGCCAATCACGGGGAACGCAGGCAACGTGGTGCCTCTTATGACAATCACCGCAGTTTGCGGGACAGGTATAACCCCTGCTACAGGCAACGCAGTGCTAGTGACCAAACGCAGGGGCAGATACACATGATCACCCTTCTACAACAGAAACAACAGAAACACATACGATTGGTCACCCATGCCCCATGTCAATGTCATCCATGATGAAGAGCAAAACTAGAATACGTATCAGGATCAATACTAGCCCTCTCTACGCCACGGACACTTCCAAAAACAAGTTTCCCACAACAATATACAATAGTAACCTGGTATGAATTAAAACAACCTCACTAAAGGAATCAACTGCTCTCCTCGATACGAGGCAGCTCCATCAACTGTATCAGCTTAGCATCTCTCTCAACAAACTCATGCAAAAAATCACCCTAGCCTGATACCATCTTCCCGCTCATTTATGACCCCCCTCAGCCACCACGCTCACCACTATGGGCAAAAATACAACTATCATTCTACCTGGCCTGACGTTCTAGTTACAGCATTATTCTATGTATTCAAAACCACTAACTTCAACTTTATTCTCTGCGTCCCCTTCATAAAATCCAACAAGATTCTCATGAACCTAGCCGACAACACCATACATATGCCCAAACCAATTTATGCGGCGTTTTCACTTTAATGAAAACCCTCAAGTTGGTTGCCCTCAATCCACGCCATCGTGGCGGGACGCCTACCATCAGATGTCATCCTACAATCCGGCCTCTACTGTACAATCCGAACTTCTATGATAAAGACGGCGCCGACATCATTTCAACGTCGTCTACAACACAAGCTTCACAAGTACCAGTGATGATATGCAACAACACCAAACAACCAGTCACCATTCCTAAAGGCTCATCCATCGCCACCTTCACACCTATGGAGGGAAGAGGACATCACAGACACTCAACGCCCTATACGGGGGCCAAACCACCAGAATCACAATGACGAGCCCACCTTCAACCTGGACAACCTCTCTGACGACTTGCCTTATCAAGAACAAATTCTAGAAGTGCTAAGCAAATACACCGCCACCTTCATGACTAAAATGGTTAACTTGGCAAATGTAAACACCGCCCCTCAAAATTACGCTAAAAACCCAATGCGAACCCAAGCACTTCTCTCAATATCGCTACCACCGAAATACGCAAACGCATGGCAGAAAAGATCAAAGAAATGCTCGAACAGGGCATAATCGAGGTGTCTTCCCACATCAAATGTGTAAACAAAAAGGAGAAAACCTAGTGCCACTTGCCTATTGCGAACAATCACTCACAGAACCAGAACCTAAAAAGAAACATTCTGGAACTTGAAATTTTATCGGTATGCTACTCTCTCTGTCTAATTTGACTACTACCTCAGCTACAACAAATTCACACTTTATGTGGATAACAACAGTTTGGAAGGGTGTTAAGAAAAGTTGTAAACACCTTCAGTCACCCAATGATACGTACGAGATACATCCAATCATTGATCTTCGCAGGCTTAATGCAAACTGCGTTTGGGGGAAATGGGTCATCCCAAGCGTCCAAGCCGTCCAGACACCATTGCTGTATGTAAAGCAACCATTTTCAGTATGCTAGATTTGGAAACAGGGATATTTTCAGATACCCCTACACAAAGACAAAAACTCTTTCGGCGGGTTCCACTTGAAAACAAAAGGCTTTGTGTTAAAAAATGCCCCCAGGGCCTCTGCTCAGTGCCATTTCATTTTACCAAAGTAATAGCTACAGTCCTCCGAGACCACATCGGCAAATGTGCTACGGCATATTTGGACGACATCCTCGTGTTTCGCCCAACAAACAACAACCCCCTCAAGATCTACACAACGTTCTCGTATCCATCGAAGAGTCAGGACTAAAACTGGCCACCTCCAAATGCACTTTTTGGTGCAACCTCGTGCAATTTTCTAGACATACAATCACGCCCGATGGGATCAACCCTTCAAAAGCACACACAGACGCGATCACCTCATTTCCGGGTCCCCTCCAAACCCAAGGAACTAAAAGGTTCATTGGTATTTGTGGCTATTTTTCAAACTATATCCCAAAAAAAGGGAGATAAAGTCACCCCCCCTCCTCAACCTCCTCAAAAAAGGCGCTAAATGGGAATGGACTCCAACTTGCACCAAAAGCTGGAAGCGCTTAAAAACACTGGCATCCAGACTGCTTCATTATGCAGACCACACCAAGCGGTTCTATCTATTTACCGACACAAGTTTTTCAGCCATAAGTGGAACTCTAATGCAACAAGACAAAACAGGAAACCTAGTGCCACTTGCCTATTGCTAACAATCACTCACAGAACCAGAACATAAAAAGAGACATTATGGAACTTGAAATTTTAGCGGTATGCTACTCTCTGCCCAATTTGACTACTACCTTAGCTACAACAAATTCACACTTTTGTGGATAACAACAGCCTCACTAAGATCTTTGCTAAGGAGAAAAAACTCACACCAAAATTAGCAATGTGGGTGCTTTTTCATCAGTGGATACGATTACAAAAATATCACATCAAATGCACCAACAACGTATTGGCAGACGGACTTGGTCGCCACACCTACAACATCACGCACACGCCCGCCGGCGATAAGCTGGACATGTTCCCCCTGCACTCCGCCAACATCTCCGCCATCACCTGCTCAAAAAAAACAAAAACAACAATAAACACAACCAACACACCGATCCAGAGCCAGAAGTTCAACCACCGCCACAGAACCAACAGTCACACAATACCCAACCTCCTGAACATCCATCAAAACTGACAAAACGAAAGTGACATTTCAAGACGAATCACAACCTCAACAGGAAACACCACACATAATACCCCATTCCCTCATGACCTACTGCCACAAGATTTTCTAATAGCACAACAACAAGGCGAATATTGCCGAGATCTCACAGCCTACCTCAAACATCGCACAGTACCACCAACCTCAAAAAAGGCGCCGCCAGATATGGGAATGCAAATTGACATTGTCTTTTGGGCATGCCAGAGCTACTATTCAACATTTCACCCGACAACAGGAACTTGCATGCACCACATCTCCATCTAGTTGTGCCCACAGCAATGCAACAAACAGTCATCAAAGTGGTACATGATTCAGATGTAGGCACCCACCGGTTTTCGACAAAACCCTGAACCTCATCAAATGCACGACGTATCTGCTTTATGGGAAACATGGTCTTGAGATACGTTGCAAACTGCATCACCTGCAACAAAGCCAGAAAACTTCGCTGCCCTTCAGCACGCAGCGCCCAGGACAGCCCATCTTGTCGCCCCTGTCTCCATTCTACAAAGTGGGGGCAGACCACATTGGTAATTCCGCCATGACAGCCAATAAAAACCTTTACATTGCTATGGTCATCTGTCATACCAGCAGGACAGGGACAAAAACCACCTCAGCAGCGAATTTGCAAAAGGTTTTGTCAAAAACGTCCCTCGCCATCCACGGACTACCCAACATCATGATTTCCGATCGCAGTAGCAACTTTATTGTGGACGTATGGAAAGAAGTGGCCTCATCATGGGAATGGATCTCAAATACAGCCCCGGTCGAACAGACGATGGAAAGAAAGACAGAATAAAATTATTACTTAATATTTTGCGCTGTGTTTGTCAGAATAATCCCGTACGTGGGATGACATGCTTCCCATTGTGATTTTGAACATGAACAACACAAAGTCAGGCGCCACAGGATTCTCACCACATGAAATGATCTACGGTAAAACCTAGGTCAAATAACTGACATGTCACCCCCTTTATAAACCTCTTCATCAACAAGCTGCCGACATAAGATACGCCCAACAACAAGCCATGGCTTCTATCAATCAACACAACTTGGCCATGCACGCCAACCACAAAAGCGCCATGCAGCGCCTACTTCCCAGCTCAAAGAAGGAGACATCTGCTTTTTGGCGCAGACCCGAACTTTTCTGACGATCCCCATAGCAACAAAAAATCTGCAATCAATCAATCATGGACCATACAAAGTCGTCAAACAAACCCCACACCAAGTCTACCTTCACGACATCACCACAGATAAACCAATAAAAAAACCTAGTCAGTATCTCACACATAGTTCGACCTTCCCATTTACCACGGAAACTAAATTACTCCCCACTTAACCCCACCGCACTGGCTGGCGTCAAAACATCAACACACTTCCACCCCAAAAAAGCAGCACTCCACGCTACCCTGGTCAAGCTTTAAACGCTTTGTCGCCAATAATGGACAGGCCCGCAGACCCTGAGCCTAGGACCAAAGAGGAGCGTGCGATATGCGAACTGATTTCTCACCGTATGCCAGCTACAACGATGCGAACTCAGGGTGTCACATTGTCGCAGCCGCCATCGACTAGGTTTCAAGTCCTGTGCACACACCATGCCCGAGCCAGCAGATTGTCACGGCGCATTCCCCAATCAACTTCCCTTCTCATACACCACAGCAACCACGTGGACGAACAATATTGCGTCCTAGTCAAAATGGTGCATCTGTTCCCATCCCCCTCAAATGCCACTCCCAGGCCTCCACTTCAACCAGTACATCAAACAGACATTTTGTAAACACAGACACACTAATTATCAACAAACGCGTCCGCCCAGCCATTACAAGCGTGCAGCCGCACCGCCATTTACTAGTCTAATTGCCACAAGAAGGTTCATGAGCACGGTTTCGCACACACCGCAAAGCGCACTACATAACAACCATCGGCCACAACACAGCGACTTTTTCGCCCACGACTGCTACAGATAACCTCACCCATTGCTGCCCAGCACCTGCCCAGACCACATCTCGTCTCAACTCAGAAACCACAGCATCAACTGTACCACAAACAACACTTCATCAATAGGTTTATACCGCTGCTTCATGGCTCAACCAAGCAGACAAGAAACCTGCTCATCACCCAAACTCATTGGCTTGTGCACTGTATGTAACACACACTCATCTTCTTCAAACACCAAGACGAACTTCGACAAATTCGAAAGTGACCCCTATTGTTCTGAGGAGGGTATATTTTTATAACTTCAGAACTTACAGTGCGCCGACTCTATACGGAAGAAGACAAAGAATAAATACCACACTTCGTCGCTCCCTCTCCCTGAGATCTCACCACCACCAGTGGAGCGCATTAATCCGTGTCGCCTCTACCTAACTACATCTGGCAAACCCCATGAGACAAGCACAGTCGCGCCCCGCCACAGTACCCAGCCCATCACTCGCCACCTCTCGCCTCGCCCACCCATGGGACTCACGTCGGGGTAATTCCCGCCGGTTTCAAGCCATATCGGCAAAAACCCGCCCGATTTACAATCGCCGACGCAAAAACATGCAACTCATACTTGTCATCTGTTCATTGATCCACATGACACAAGCCACACAGCCGCACATCACAAATAAAGTGGCGGTCGGACTCCTTTTCACACGAACCCCATGCAATATTACCCGCGGATGCCCACTTTGATCCTCCACTTCATGATAAAATGCCCCCCCCTGAGCGACATGGCATGCGAGATCTACAGCGATGAGAACATTGCCATAGAATGCAACTTAAAAAGGCACAGGGCAAAATCTGTACCTCTATATTAAAAAACATCACCAAAATTGAACTAAAAGCAACTCAAACACCTAAAGCAACCAGCTAAGCATCACATGAAGATCCACGAAAACTCCAACAATTCCTCCTGCCTGAAGGCCCACAAAAACGCCTCATATTTATATTTTCTACCGTGTTTGGCACAGCCAAATACTCAGATGTCAAAAAGCTCAAAGCACAGCTCAAAACAATGTCTACAAACGCTCAAGCTCTCGATGCCAAATATGACAATCTCTACACAGCATTCCAAGACACATTCAATGCCATGACCCACCACATCGACTCACTGGTCACACTGGTATGCCACCAAGACGAAACACTCCTATCGACGATCAATAACATGGACAAATTAAAAAACAAATCAACGACCGTCTCCTTCGCCTCCCCCAGCGACCTCAGCTACCTACTGTAACTTCTAGCAGTATTAAAACAGACTCCAACAACTAACGGAACACATCCTACTTTTCCACAATTCAATCACAGATTTTCACCACCTCCACCAGCCTCAAAATACTCGCCAAAAATAACCTGCCACGAGCCTAGTGTCACAAAAGTCACTCAGCAAGGACTGGGCGCGCACATTATCGCTCAAAATACGCTGTTACAATTACCAGCCCCTTCCCTACAATCATCTCAAACAATTCTATTACAGAACTTCTACAATCGTTGGGGATGGCACCCTTTGTCATCACAGTACCGGTTCCAATCATTTTGTCAACTCCACTTATCTTCAACTTGTACCAACATGACAACCCAACCCATTCCCATACAAGGGCACAACAAACCAGGCCCCATTCACCAGGCTCCATGTGGAACACGAATATTTCCTCATTTCATTGGATAATAATTACTATGGTTTTGCAACACAAGCCGAAGTCTTTGCATGCCGTCAAAATGCACACGTATTCCACCTGCCACAAGCCCTCCATCACACCGTAGCAGGGGTGGATGTGAATATAATATTTTCGCCAACATTGACAACATCGACAAATGCAACTTCCGGGTGTACGTGACAAGACTCTATGCAAACGGCGACACGTGTCAATGACCATGAAATCTACTGCATGGTTTTAAAAAGACCAAACCATCAAATGCACGAAAAAAGACCAAGCCAAACGCCAAATAATAACACTCAGGTGTTATTGCCACATAGTCGTGGACAACGCCATCATCAGACCCCGCATCCAAGACTTCTGAAGTCACCACAAACTAGCAAAATCGTAGCCAAATACCCCATCAACCTTCAACTAGCATGAGAAATGAACGCCCTTAGTACATTGCAATTTCCCCAGGTCGACTTCACCAGCAAATGTAAGCCCACAGCCAACTATGTCGACATGACCGCTACACGGAACAACTACAGCGCCCAACCTTCAAGCCAGCTTGGAACTTGGCATTAACCCAACAAGTCTTCGACAAACTCGACCAATGCAAAAAAGCAAGAACTCGATAATACCATCTATGTTTCAAGGAGAATTCAATGTCCTTTTTATCGAAATAACAATACTTTCGCACCCCTTAACCTTATGGAACATACTTCTAACTTTAGCACTTGTGGCATTCTGATATGTTAGCTGAGCAGGCAGCAACCCGGATGTGCCAAACGTGTCAGCCTTGGCGTCTGCTCTACCACTGGTTCTAGCATCGGGGCATGGGCGACGCCACCTACCACTCGCCCCAGTGTGAAGCAGACATTATCCAGGAAGAATTAACTATCATTGCATACGCGCAATATTAGAGCAACATCCTGTCTCATCATTTATGCAGCTTATAAGATAGCCAAAATACCGGACCTACAAGCAGCTTCAAGACCACAGCCTGCTAAACCAATCAGCCGGACTGTACTACAAAAATATTTTCAGCCGACCATCAGTGTATATTGTTCCTACGGGATATACCCAGTGGATTTGCTCATGAAAATTGAAGACCTACCAAGATTTACAGGATACACTCTATCGACACGTTCATGTTGGCCAAAGTCAACCTCAAATGGCAGAATAATTTAACCCTACAGTTAGGCGAAGATACCATTACAATCCTGATGCCCGCTACGTTTCATGTATCAAAAGGAACGCCGCATCCTCAAAAATTATCAATGATGTAAACTACTATGGTGTGTATTAATCAGAAGACATGATCAAAATTACCACAGCAACATAAGAAAACGAAGACTTCACAGCTCATGACATAATTTATTCATGAATGTACAACACTACGCACTTTAAAACGACACAAAATCAAAGTTTACATATAACCAACACCAACACACATCACTGTTACATAACCAAATATTTTACACTTCACTTCAAAATCTACCATCTACACTGCACCACCATCAAGAATAACATAATTACTATAGATCTTACTCTTCAACGACATCAATTACATATTAATACCATCAGACACACACCATTACTAAAATAACCTGACACTACAAGCATTCACAAATCACGTTTCTCTTCGTCATGTTCTCCGATAATTCCATCGAAACTGCAATATCCTGTCACAATATACACACACCTAAATCAAGTACTAATCCACTAACTTTAAAACTCAATATCCAATTACAAAAATATGTACAACTCCCCACTCAGCAAACGTTCATCAGTCCTACAAACAATTCTCATGGCCGGCGACGAGGACTGCGGCTACGCCTACCATTCTTCGGTGATCCACAGCACTGCCGCCTGACAATCATATCCCCGGGACTGATCCCTTGATCGATCGCGGCTACGTTGCAGGCGCCTCCGTCCCACTGCTGAGCTCCGTGCCCCACGACCCGCCACCCACAGCGGGCGCTCCCCAGCATCCCAGACGAAAACGAGGGGGGGGGACAAAACTGCGTATCGCAATACACATAGCCCCCCTTTGGGGTGCTCGTGGACAGGATAACCAGCGTACTGGGGCGAGGTGTGCTGGTGCCAGCGACTCCACCACTCCGCCGCCGCCGACCTTTGTCACTACACGCCCCGGTCCTCCCGCCGGTGCCTATAAGCTTAAATCACGCAGGGGCTTCCTGATCCGCTTCGAGGCTTCCTTGTAAGAACCAGACGCGCCGCTGGCGCCACCCCTCACCGTCACCGCGCCCTGATGCCAGGACCTGCTCACGTTGCCGGGCCATACCGCCGTTGACCGCCTCAGACGAGGCGCCCACCTCCAGCGCGCACCGCCTCCGCACATGCCCGCTGGGCACCTTGCCGCTGGCTGACGATTCATCTAACGAGCCCTCCGGCTTGGCGTGCATGCTGACTACGCCGGGGGACCCTGCATTGTTTGCTAGAGAGCGCCCAACTCTTCACGGCCTGGGCTGCCGCCTCAGCCCCAATCGCAGCGGCGTCGTGACCCGACCACAATGGCCTCGTCGCCTTCATTACCAGCGGCGGGCCTCATCCGTCGGACCGTCATCCATCGCTGCTGCGTCATTTGTCGGCTCCCACCTGGTCCTCAGCAGGCGTGCAGTGCCAGCCGAAAAATGTCAAGCCTGTCACAGCCGCACCGAGATCCTTGGGCTCAACAACAAAGCGAATGTTCGACTGGCGATTTTTCATCACTCATCTACAACAACAAAGATACACACCATTAGCATGTCATGTGTCATGACCACACAATTGTCTTGCTCATGATACAATGTCAAGCAGGTATTCCCTGCAGGCATTTCCCCAAGGACACATAGCGAGTGATTCCCTGGAAATCTCCATGAAACGTCATGTTTTGCGTGGGAAGGGCTAGAAATAGACCTTGCCTCAAAACATGATGGGACATGTACAATATTCTGCTGATCCAGCAGTTGACTACGTCAGCAAAAAATGGGTATAAATATGAGTAGGATGTACACATTGGAACCTTACAACGAGAGAGCAGCATGGGTGCAGATGTAACCTTACAACGAGAGAGCACCATAGACTCGGCATTCTAGCCGCAGACTGAAGGCAGCTGAAAACATCAGGCTAGCCAATTGTAAGTGTCGTTGTGCATAAAGAAAGGCACTAGGTTTATGTATAAGAATATAAGTGATATTAGAATTAGTTAGGTTGCGGTCACTAACATTTTGAGAATAAATAAAGCTGGAACAATAAATCAAAGTTGGATTAAATCACTACTTACAGATAGTACCTTTCACAGTGTACACTTAAAGACAGATAACAATAGCACACATTAAACGGCGCGTTCACATCGAGGAGAACTTTCTACGGATTTTCCGGGTTGCCCCCTGGGCAAAGCGAACAACACTACATCCCCTGCAGCGAGATCGACAATCGATGAGAGACGGGGACCCAGCGAAAAAGCTGATCCGCAGGAGGCTCCCACTCCTTGTGACAAGCACCCAGCCAAAAGGAAAGACCGACTTCGTCAACACTCCAATATCATCACCAAATACCATCCATCAGATGCGCTTTTGTGGATATCCGGCGCCTTTAAACATTCTGACAAAGTCGCCCTGCAAGCACGTAAGGTCGTCTAAGTTGATTTCAGAAAACCCTGCATACAATTGTTAAACGATCCATTTTTCTCACTTCAACTTATAATCTTCCAACACAACACACAATATACGTCCTAGCACAACAGCATCCAATGAAGGAGTGGACCATCTGCTGCGTCTTCCCGATCCCGGCTGGACACAAAGACCCATAACCATATATCATCTCAACATTCGCCACAATGGTACACATGGTTACTGTATGTGACGACCTCCCAGGGTCCATCCCGCTGCCACGGACCACCACGCATATCCAGGAGGACATTAATCATTGTAAACATTATTGTTGCACTTAGATACGCGTGTTCTCACTCACGCCCATATTGTACAGTCCTGGCATAGTTCACCGTCACTATATTGTAATCAAATGTTTAGCTATTTCTATTTGCTTTAGCTGTGCACCTTACGTACATGTAACCAGACTTAGACCTCACTACTATATTTTTATGAAACCTTATATGTATTTTACGTAGACATAGTATGTTATTCATGTACACATAGGGATCGTTCACAAATGACGTCACCCTGCAGGGGGGGTAAGCCGAAGACGACAAAGGTGACACGGGGGTCTAACGCTTGGGTGATGTCACCTTTTGGAAAAAGAAGAAAAAAGTAGTTATTTAACAGTATTTGAAAAATTTCTGACGTTTTAAGTGAGTTGTTATTTATCTACTAGCTGCAATCACATTGCTACGATTGCTTTATATATTTAAATACATTTGTAAAATTATTTCTAAAGTATGGATATTTATATCTAAATGTATTTACATAATGGCACAGTTAAATGTCATCGAAAACCATGTTGCGCCGTGCAGGGGGTAAGACAAAGATGACGTCACTTAGGAGGGGGTAAGGGGGCTGAAAAAGATGACGAAAGGTGACAAGGGGGTCAAAGAAAAAGCCAAAAATGAGGTGACGTCATTTGTGAACGATCCCATAGTTATAGCATTTTATTACTTTGATCAGCAATTTACTTATACCTTCTATATTTTCTCTTGCTGTATATTCATATGCTTTTTATTGTTTAGAACAATGCTTATATCGTGTAAACTATATATTCCATGTATGTATCATTGATATTGACTGTCAACGCTTCCTTCCTCCAACTGCTCACGCTCTTTCAAATTAAACTAGAAAAAGATCACATCTTTTTCCATTTAAGGGGGTAGAATGTACACATAACCCGTGAGCCTTCAGCAATCCGCTAGTAGGCTAACTGGTACCGTGCACCTAGTAAGCGAGCGAGCACTAAGTCTAGCCAAGGCTCATAGGAGGGACCAAGCGTAGGACAGCCAGTTGCTGAATAAACTACAAACCAGACTCAACGCCTTGTTTTCAGTACCTCAAATCCAGTAACCCTGCAAAGCTAAAAATACATGTATTACACACCAACATTGCTTTTTGAAATAAAATACATAAAATGTAAAGTAGTAGCAATCTTGGAATTTAAGGTCGAGATAAGGTCAAATAACTAAAATGATGCTGAAAATGTAATCAGTGACACCTTTAAACCCTAAAGTCCAAGTATTACCACATTGATGCTGATTCAAAAGTAGAATATGTAAACTACACATGGTAAGTGGCTGCCATCTTGGATTTAAAGGTCAAGATAAGGTCAAATAATTAAAAAAAAAAATACAGGAAATGGAATCATTGACCCTGTTAACCCCGAATCCCATGTATTGCACCTCAATGTGCTTGAAAAATAAAACAATATTTATGATATGCCCGGCGAACATTTTTTGAAAAATGTCTAAAAACCTAATTTGGATTGGGTGATTTTGTAGACTTTTTTACTGGGATAGAGGGGCATCATATCTATTAAATAAAATCATAATACAATTTCTTGCAATTTTTCCGACAAAAACCTTAAAACGACTCTACTATATGGCAATGAATGATCCCTCTAGTATCCCTCCCCCATAAGCTTCTGCTACCCCTGGTAAACATGTGAACAGATTAATTGTTACACCGTCATCTACCTTTCCTCCAGCTGCCATCCACCTCTTCTCTCTACATCCCCTCAACACCATCCCCATAAACTGGTCCAAGATGCATCTCCATCAACCCCTTCCTACTGATCAGGTTGAAAAATGAAATCTGAAACAGATTAAATGATCCTCCCTTTACCTCCCTTCCTCATCAACATATCATCTGCCACCACCCCTCAACAAATATGGGCTAGAACACATCCCTGCCCCCCCCATTCTCCCACAACAGCTTCCATAAATACAGGTCTGGGACAGAGTAAATACACCTCCATCACCTTCCATCCATCGCCATATGTGACAGCCATACACTTCATGTATATGGCAATGATTGATCTGACTAATATGCACTCCCCAAAGATTTACTATTTCTTGTTTTTATCATTAAAACATTTTTAAATGTGACATAGTAACTAGAGGTGGGACATTCAGTCGGTTTTAGCCGTCGAAAATTCGGGACACTTTACCAAACAAACCTTCAAACGTTCGTTTGATAAGTAATTGAGTAAATATTAAACTTTTAAACACCATGTGTTTGGAGATATGTGTTGAGCAGAAAAATGGCTGACACAGTAGAACCTATTTTTGTTTGCATCGTCACCTTTCCAAAATGGTTACTGTAACAGCTCACCTGTGCTTCTATCACAAGGCAATCAGATCATGATTAGTACAGGTACATGCCGGCCAGGTACAAGTACTGCCTTTGATGATACTGCCATGGGTGTTGTGGTCAAGTTTGCATTAGGAGGTGATCATTAAGTATTACGTTATTGGGCAGACAAAACACGCTGGTACTATGGTCCTTGACTTTGGAACTTGCCTAACTAGAGACT
>JAGTTF010000438.1:0-13841 GCA_019095985.1 Streblospio benedicti
TGCTCCCAAGGTAAATAAAACATACCGTAAAAAAAGGAGAGCTTTTAGTCATTGTGTCCACTCATTTTCAAATTTCATAGTAATACAAAACTCTTTGTTTCATATCATGTAAAATATACAAGCTATATTACAATACAAGAAAATAATAGAAAGGTACTCAATGGAGCACATCCAAAATATTCAAGTCATATAGTCACCTTCACAAATGTTACATTTGTATTTGGTTTATAATAAGTATACAAGTAGCAACCAACCTGATGGGCTAAATTTTTTAACAGATCCAAATCATTAGATATAATTAGTAGATATAATCACATATGATTATAATTAAAATTTTCCATCTTTTAGGTTCCAATCTTCAGCACAATGGCCAACGCAAAGACATTAATGCAGCATGGAGGAATTTACAGCGAACATTTGAGCAATGTCAAATAATGTTGTCAACCATAGAGATAATCTATCTATCTTAGTCTTTTGGTTTGGGCAAAGTAACTCTGGAAAAGTCTTTAAGTAAATATCACAATTGCTATCATTTTTAAGGTATACATGTACAAGTGTATGATATTAAACCATGCAACCCTGGAGTTTGCATAGACAATTATGGTGCTTGTTGCTTAGTTACATAAATAATTAAGGGCAAATTTATCAAGGTATTTGCTCAAACATACTTGTATGGTTTTTCCAGTGTAGTCTGTCAACCAGAAATGACGTTTGAGCAAAAAAAAACAGGATCTCATCATACAATAATAATGCAGCTGACACGCGTTATCGTATATCACATATTGAGGGGCCAAAATGGAATCGCATTCAATTGTAATGCTCGATACAAATTTATATACATGTACTGGTTACATAGAAATAAGTATTTCGTTCGAAATTTACATGTCTTTGTCATTACATCTATAACAATGATCGTAAAAAACTGATATAATGTGCAGCACATGAAACACAACTTGAGGAACAAAACTAAACATAAACCCAACTTGAATAGTAAAATAATGACCTTTTGTAAAGCGTGTGCACAAAATGCTAAAGGGGATGTTAGGGCCTTCATGCACATCTAGGATTTGATATCCATAACAAACACCTATAAATATATCAGTTTTCAAGAGTCATTTCCATTTCAGAATATTGATGTAAAGTGAGATAAATAAACAACACTTCAAAGCCTATCACAATAATATTTGTTGGTGGTAATTTATTAATCCGTCATCAATCAATCAATCAATCAATCAATTCGTAAGTTTATTCTAGCTGACCCAACATGCAGACCTTACATAACAGGATTTCCTTTAGCTTTCTTGGTGCACGTTACCTTGTCTATTAAGTTGTCAGAAACATATTCCCCACGATGATATTTCTTTTGCAGTGACGGCATATATGTAAGTGCCTGCTTGGCACAGTCACATGCAGGACCACAATTCTATAAAATGTAATACATGTACAAATAACATTCAAACAGTAAAAGGAAAGAACAAAATTTTACTTTATTTGAGTACATGTTAAGTCATAAGATTACCATGATCGTTGTGCAGACACTGATGATCAAAATGTGCATACGATCATCCTAGATGGTGAAAGCTGCCTTATTTGCATTCAGGATTTAGACTTTTGATTCCAGTATAAACTCAACACTGACATTGAATATCTTCTAGATGTCAATAAATCTTCAGTGCTATCACAAATATTTACTTCCTCCTGGAGATGGCATTTCTGCCATGAAAAATATCCTTTTTAATTTTTGAAATAAAATATGTTTAAACCAAATAATTACATTCAATTGAAAAATCAATTATTAATAATGCAACATCCCGGGTGTTAAACATGTGAAGTGATCCTGACGTGTTGACTGTGGAGTGATAACTATCCTTTAACTTCCAATGTCTTTATTATTCACTTGTATTCTTCATTCATACATCAATCACATACATACATACATATATATGTACACACAAGAATGTTCAGATCTACAGAATGTTATTCCACATGACTTGGAAGTCTGCTAATTTTATGACGTAAATAATCCACATTGAGAAAGTGCTCTTCATTATAAATATTCTCACAAAAGCAAGGTGATAATAATTATATTCATTGTTTTGTGATTAATGGGTATCTCTACGATTTGTTCATTTACAAAAAATGAAAATAAAAAACAATAAAATAAAACAATGTAGATAAGAGGGCAGTAATTGTATATATATATGTATATTTTATATTCTTCGTTTCTGCGTTATTAATCTCAAACAAATATTTCTATCCTGTTGTTATTCTATTCTATAATGAGACCACAGTGGCCATAATGTCACCATCAGAAAAACCTCCTAAAGTACTCACCTCTCTATTGAGACCACTTGCGGAATACATAGTCAGTATACGGGGAATCTCGTTTACACGGTACATACAATGCATATTCAGTGTTACAATATCGATCTACTTATTTATATTAACTTGGGGAAAAACACAATAGAAAATATCTACAACGTATATAGATAGATAAGCGGATGACCAGAATGTTAAAGCTTTTGGAACTGTGGTTTTTCGCTATGTCCACGGATTCCCATAAATAACATTGGTAGCCGCAATCATTTCCGAAAGTCCACTGCGACCCCAACAAATCTCTGCTCGTAATAATGTTAGTAGCCTCCGTTCTAAGACTTCATATTGCACATGTTGAGCCTTGCACGCCACAGCTGTCATATTGATGTCGTGACGTATATTCAGTTGGTAGCCTCGTCGTATTATGTAGGTGATATTTTAAGTAAACCGTTTTTGCACTCTACGAAAAGTCAACTTTTTTTCTTTAAATTTATTTGTGTGAATGATACTCTGTATGATTGTATTTTATAATTCATTTTGATGGATGTGATTAATTGGCTGTACTACGATAAGAATTTTTTTTCTGGGGGATGCTTTTTCCAACTGAATCTGGGAGATTGATCATACATGAGAACGTTATGATATAACTTATTTGTTATAAAAACAAAGCAGACACTCGTTGAGTGTGCCGTTTTTGTATACGAACGCAGGTACAAGTACGAAATAGTGTCTCTATTAAAGAGGTGTTCCCATCAATGAAACGTGTTTAATTACAATATGTTTTTGATAACCATTTATACCCTATTAGGTAACATACAAATGTATACAGTAGAACCTCAGCATTAAGGCCACCCAGGGCCTGGCTTCAAGTGGTCTCAATAGAGAGGCACATGTATTCACTTACTGAACGTTTGCGGTGGTTTCTATATGAAGCATTGGAACTGCAAACAGATCTTATTACTGAGGTGGTCTCTTTTTACAGTGGTCCTAATGTGAGGTTATACTGTACCTAATTACGGGGTGTTTCCATGAGTGAGATGCCCCGACTGGAGGGTTTGGCGTACACAATAAATGGGAAAACTCTTTTGAAGCCAGCGCCACTGATCTCTTTTAAGATGCATACCATTGTAGATCACACAACGAATATTACCACCCCAACAGGCTCAACACTCCCAACTCTATATGGAGGTTAGACCATCTCTGGCAGTCTAAAATCTCCATAAATAGACCACTGAAGCTCCATACAAAGATCACCTCTCTATTGGGACCACTTGATGCCACTCGCGGACCGTCTTCACAGAGAGGTTCTACTGCATTTACTAAGTCCGTAATTGTAGCCCCGTTCGATCAAGTCAGTATTGCTATCATAATATTTCCTGTTTGTAGCCTCTTTAAATTCGTCACGCTTCACAGTCAATATTGCATCACGCGCACACTGTAAGTAGTACTGTTTTTAAGCCATCGTTCATAGTGATACTGGACCATTGGAGTGTGCACCGTCATTTTCTGTTCACAGCGTCAAAAAGACAGGCTATGTCGCCGTCTGTTACACAGGTATTTGTTACTTTATCACATTTCCACGAGTGTTTATTGGTAAAGGTCTTCTGGAGTCTTCAATCTGTTTTTTCCCCTGTTTGTTTGCAATGCGACCACATCGCTCAGCGATTATTTGTTTGTTGAAGTTGTTGGTTTTGTACGAAGTCGTCTGCCATTCACGTGGATTTCACGGTGTTGAATTCCCAGTTTTCTTACCTAATCTCCGGATCCTTTTTCTTCCAATATATCATATGCTCCCTCTTTTCGTTCAGAGGAGTGTACCCAAATTTTGTGCGGGGAAGTAGTACAGTTTTCAAGGAGTTGAATCCCCAGTTTTCCTACCTAATCTCGATGTCACATTGGCGTATGTCTTGTAGTTGTGCTCTTTTGTATGTGGTGAAACCTCAAACATTAAAATATACAATTTTTTGCAATACTATCACACTTTTCCGTGATTAACTGTCAAAGTTTGAGTATTTCCCATTTCGGTAGTATGTTTGAGTTTCCGTCCACAGCGCCTTATCCGACATGGGATGCTGCCCATCTGCCAGACAGCGATTTGTAAATTTATGGCCATATCATGGTTTTTCCCATTGGTTCCATTGGTTGTCCTACACGTCCTTCAACTTCAACAGTTTCGTGTGAAAATTACACACATGGAAGTAGTTTGAATATTTGTGCTAATTTTATACATGTTCAATTCTAAATTCCAACATAATAAATATACCTTCGTTAACATCAAACACAGTATGATCGGCATCATCCTCTTCAGAAGTGGATAGCCTGATGCGTGAATGTTCCACTGAAATTTCAAATATATATTGGTTGTAAGCAATTAAAGGACTCTATCTATAAGCTGTGTATTAAATTTATTTTAGTTGTATATATGTATATATATATAGGTGTAACAATTCCTCATGAATTGTATAAAGATTGAAAAAAATTAAACATAGTGGTTGTCAACTATCAAGGATGTACTCACTTATTTCGGTCACAGACATTAATTTGTCTGTGTTGTCTGCATCCCATGTTTCAAAAATTTTTGATGGCAGTTTTATGTTTGGGGGTCCTGTTAAACAATAATACTGGGTGACGCTTCCAAGAAAATGATGATAAATATTCCCACACCAGTAAGTGCGAAAAATTATTTCGCACAAGTGCAGCTCAAACGTTGTGCGTCGGGCTCCATGAATAGTTCTGTAAATTTAATTAATTAGTATTAACATGACAATTTACATTCAACACCTGTGACAAAATATATTGTAATGCAGTTGCTCATTTTCAGCTCAGTATTTAAAACATTATCTTTAATTGAGCGTAATGATAATTTAACTGACTCACTTGAAGTGCTTCTTGGCATGGGCCCATGCACGCTCAATTTTGTTTGTGTGCACTTTAACAATTTCATTGGTATGTACATTTCGACATTGTTGCACAAAAGCAGTCTTATGGCAAACTACATAATGTTGATATCCATGCTCATTAAGGGTTTGATAGGCTCCATGTCCATCAGTGTAAATTTTTGCACCACTTTTAACATATTTTTTAATAAGTGGCAGAAGTGTGTCCCTATCACGTTTTCCCACTGGAATAATGATCATTTTGTTGGTATTTCTTTGGACCATTCCAAATATCCAGACTTGACATCCATTTCGTGGATTCCCTCTATTATTTTTACATTTCCTGCCAAATAGTGCCTCGTCCATTTCTACGTCACCATCCAATTGAAAATCATTCAAAATATTGTCCACCACCCATTTGCTCATAACAGTTCTCACTGTTTTGGCCCACTGTAGGGCGGTTGTGTTATAACTAAGTCCCGAATCATTTGCACATTCTCTCAAGTTTAATTTTCTAAGAAATGAATGAGTACATGAAGGTTAAATAATCTTGAATGGGATGATGAATGTTTTAAAAGATACTATTTGATAATATGGAGCACTCATGATTTTTATTTAAACAGCACCTAAAGACTTCACCATATTTTTTTTTAATTTAATATCCATTAAGCTATTGCAAATTTTACAGTTTAGTTTTTTTGCTAACAGATTGTTTTCCCTCAGCCATTGTAGTAAAATATCATCCGTTTGACTGCATATAAAAAAAATTATGTGGATTTTGAAAATCTTAAAATTTAACCTCTAAAAATGAACACTTTCTCTGCTGGAACATTGAATATTCTGCTATTGGTTTTTTCACTTTTTTTATCCATTTTGATAGTCCAAAAGTTACAAATTTCAAAATTTCATGTCATTAGTTGTATGTCCAAAACTGAAATGAGCAGCAAAAAGTGAAGCCAGGTCAATAGACGTCTTGCATAAGGGATTAAAAAAGTTGTACACTTTAGCACTTTTGGTGTTCAACCAATCAGTGGCCAGGAAAAGTACCAGCATATTCATGAAGTGTGTCTAATTGAGTTATAATAAGGGTCAACATTAAAATGAGGTTCCTCCCATTCCTTATTAAGCATGTTGTTAAACAGTGGCATGTGTTTTTCAGAGTATGGCTGTAAACATATGATGTGCGATATTCATGAGTTATGAATTGACATTCATGGTAGTCTGATACAGTAAAATATCTTTTAAAAATGATAGTATGATAATTTCACATAAAGTAAAACATAAAAATAGCATATTTCATTATTTCAAACTGTATTAAAAGGACAGCCATCTTTCATATTACATTTCGTAATGAATGATTCAACTCCCAAGATGCGTGTAGTAGTACACACTGTAATTTATGAGGTCCCAAATAATCCTTCATTAATATAATGGATTTTGGTGACGCAATATCATGAGTTCAAGTCCTGTTGGATGCCATGGTATATGGATTTAGGAACCTTGCTAATGAAGTATCTTGGGTAATCCTTAAAAGTTTGATACACAATTAAAGTTGGTATTTACTTAGGTCAGTATTTAATGGCTGTTAGAAGGGCTGCATTTTAATATACACTGACAACCTGCTTTACTATAACAACAAACAAAAAAAAGCTAATTATTAAATATACCAAACAATATTTTATGCATTAATGCCCCAAAATAATGTAGTTATTGATATTCCCATGGTTATTATACCAATAAGGAGGTGAACTGTACTTTGACCAACAAGTCTTTTAATCCTCTCAGGCAAATATAGAGTAGCTATTACAGAAAACCTACAGTTTTGTACAAGCTAAGCAATTAATCTCTTTGACTGATAACCACTGTCTTGGAGGAATAAAAATGGTATTAGACAATTTTTTATTGTGCTCTTTTACTTACATGATAATCTAATAGGTAATTATCCACTTTAATAACAGGTTCATTACTTATGTCGCACTGTATCTGAAACCACTAGAGAAAAAGTGCAAAAAAGGATTAGAAAAGCCTACTAATTAATATTTATGATTAGGACATTTGATGCTGTGTGATTGGTTAGGGGCAAAAAAGTGCTAATCATACATAGTTATGAGTGAGAAACTACTACTTATTAATAATGCATGATTGTCACATTTCATGTTCTTTGAATGGTCAAAACCAAAAGTGACAAACCAACATTATTCAGTAGTTTGTTACTTTGGTACAAGTATGGAGCGTTGATTGGCTGATCATTAGTTTGACCTTTCCTATCTATTGATATGCAAGAAAAAGTGTACAACTTTGTCATTATGACTTGTGCAAGATGTCTTCTACCATGAGACTAAACTATAGTACAAAATGTTTTACTTGCATTATGTGGTGCTAAAAGAGGGGATAAACCATGAATATATGTAATACAAAAGCCATTTTTTACTAATACATATACTACATATATGTATATCAAAACATTAATCAATATATATACTCATGGTTCTTCCCAACTAATGAAAGATTATAATGTAATAGAAACATAATACAAGGGGGGGGGGAATGTATTTGTATCACAAAAATGATATTTCCCCCCATATATCATGTTTCTATTACATTATATTGTGTTCTAAGAGGGGAAGAACCATGAGTACAGTCGGACCCGGTTAAGTCGAATTGGAAGGGAGTAGATTGATGACCTCGAGTTATCAGAACCTCGAGTTATCAGAAACATGTCTTCAACAATCCAGTGAGCGATAATGCAAGAAATATGTGTTGTGGTCGCTATTATATGGTACTCGTACTACGTGTGATGTTAGACAGTGGCTGTTCTGGGTTTTTATGTAGTATTCCTACCTTCTGACCTTGTCCGTAAACAAACATGGCAGCATACACAAAGAAACATGCTCATTGTCTTAGAATAATTGAAATATATATATAAACTTTAAAATGATTGTGTCAACTACGTAGATATTTTGCCATCCCGCGAATAAACAACCAATGTTTAAAAATGTTTTCACTCAGAAATGTTGTAAGTAAACATCTATTATGCATGAAATCGGATTCAGTAGTAAATTTTACCTAGATGTATGAAGAATTACGCAGTTTTATAAGCTCCACAACCTTAAATATTAAACTATTCCCATTTTGATAAACGTACATCCGCAGACAGACCACCGGATTTCAAATGGCAACGTTCAGTGGGATAATGACAGCTAGTATCCACATTAAACTGTTTTTATTTGTGTAATTACTAATCCATAGCCGATATGAAAGTGTTACGTTATCCATTATTGAGTACAGTAGGTGCAACCACCACGTTTATCAACGTACGTGTGACGTAGTTATCTGAACGTGATGTACGTCATTCGTTCGGGGTCACCTGTACTAACACGGGGTCATCCGGTGCGTTTTGCTGAATATCGTGCTGAATTCTGAGTTGAGTTCATAGCCTACGGACTTCGTGCGTATAGTCTTAACCAACCCAATCGGGGCTTGGGTATTAATGAATCGAATATGTACCAAATACATAAATACAAAATACAGCATTATACAAGTTTAATTTTGTGTTCAAAAGTGAAAGGGTGTTTGTCCATTTATCCAATGAATTTTAAAAAATACGGTATTATAGAACTTTAATTTTGTTTTCTAAAGTGAAAAGGTCTTCTTTCTCCATTTATCCATTGAATTTCACATTGACTAATGTTGTACGCGTAATAATCGTATTGGTGTGGGTTGTTGTGATTTCCAGTCTTGTAACCTTCATAAAGTTGTTTAATATGGCGGTATCCATTTTGATCCCTCACAGTATGGTTGTAGTCAATCCATTGTAACAAATGTCCTAGTGGAAGTCCATTTACGTACATAAAAGTTGTTAGTAGAAATCTTTGCCAATAGTTTTTTTTTTTTTTAAAAAAAATATGCGCTTCATATTTGATGGCCATAACTTCAGATCACCAATGCAGTCTTGGATATCTTGAAGCAGTTGCCACCTTGCTGCCATTTTGAACAAATTTGTGGCAAATAAAATCTAGGGGAAATTATACCTTCATCTTAAGTGGTAAGATCAGTAATAAACTGGTGAATATGGGTGTAATTACTTCTAATCATTATGTGTTTAATCTCTATTCTACATTATTCATATGCAGTTATAATATGAACAATATTGAAAGGCTTGTATACCATGATCCATAATTACGGTTTTAAATATTTGTATCACACATTTTGTATTTTACTCATTTGTTTAAGTGAAAATTATGTATCTGCAACAAAAAATAAATAAAAAAATAAAGCAACGACATCATAATAATGTTTTATTGTTGTACATTGTGTTGTAATATATTTTGATCTTTAACTTATTTTTCCCCCATATATCATGTTTCTATTACATTATAATGCCTTATAAGGGGGGAAGAACCATGAGTATATATTATACAAGACTCCAACCATATTGAGTATATTGTGATAGTCTGTATGTATGTCACCTCTTTCAACATAATGTTAAGTTGGACAAATATTTCTTCCCTTATATATACTCATGGTTCTTCCCCCCTAATAAGACATTATAATGCAATACAAACATGATATAAATGGGGAAAAATCATTTTAGTTCTACAAATCTATTTTCCCCCTTTTATATCATGTTTCTATTACATTATAATGTCTTATAAGGGGGGAAGAACCATGAGTATATATTATAAAAGACTGAAGTCTTATCAAGTACATTGTGATAGTCTGTTTGCATGTCGCCTCTTTCAACATAATGTTCTCAAAAATCATAACGCACCCTTGCGCGGATGAATATAGTTCGGCGGATGAATATATGAAGGTGTGATGCGGTCAAATTATTTTTCCCTTTAGGGGGAAAAACCATGATATGGTCAAATTTATTGCACTTCCACGGGTGTTTGTGATTAAGGGTTTTCTTGGAGTCTCCTCCTTTTTGTTTGTTTGCAATGCGATCACATCATCCAGTGATTATTTGGTGGTCTTTCTTGCCCAATTTTGTGTGTGGTCGTCTGCCATTCAGGTAGTATTAGTTTTATACAGTTTTGAATCGACCCCCCAGTTATCTTCCCTAATATCCAAAGCCCTTGTTCTTCCTCTCTATGCCACCTTTTCAATAAATGATATGTGATTAATTATGAGTATTTTCTCATTTTCTTTTTCCTGAGGCATCAACTTAGCTTCATGTACAAGTTTCTCGGGAAGTTGAAGTCCGCGGTAGACCTTATCATTCTTGACAGGCATGTGGCTTCTGATGGTCCCGATGCACATGGCCTGGAGGGAAAGCAATGTTTGATTTCATTGTTGAATTCACAATTAAACATGAAAGATAAATTTTTGAAATGTAATTGAACTCTACTATGTCTTGAAAGGAACAAGCTTGCAATGGAGAAAGGAGAGATGAACACAAGCCCTTGTTCTTCCTCTCTATGCCGCCTTTTTAACAAATGAAATGTGTTGAATTAAGAGTCCTTGAGAAATGACCATAACCTCATTACATTAAAATATATTTAATTTTATTTCTATATTAAACTATTGCACCAGGTGTTTGGTGAAAGGTGTTTGTGAATTAATTTGCAATGCTATAACACCTTTCCGTGATTCACGGTCTAGCAAAGTTTCTGAGCTTTCTTTCCATTTAGGTAGCATAGAGTTAGTTTAAATATGAGATTCTGTTCACAGTGTCCCATCAGACGTAATTTTCACTGCGTGGAATCCCCACTTTCTTTCCTAATCTCGATAACATGTCGTCGGTCTTGTAGTTGCACAGTGACCATCACATCATTACATTAAAATATATGCTATCAATAATTTAATAATGAGGGAATAGGGAAATTCATGCTACTGGTCTCATATAAACGCGACACATGTCGCGAATGTCGCTGGCAGACTTTGTTCCTCATGGTGCATTTGTGCCTACCTTTTTAAAAAGTCTGGCTATCCCCCTGAGGTGGCCAAATACAATATATCTATGGACATAAAATACACACATTCATCTGCAAGGACATCCTATTGAAATGTGACAAAGTGATAATGTGTTACTTCCATTCGGTGCGTGTTAGGGCTTTCCGATAATTACGATAAACATGACAAATAGAGGAGTATTATTCTGCATCTGTGTCTGTGAATAACTTTCGAGCTCAACTTCCTAAGTTTTCATTATTTCATGTATCTCTTTTTTTTATTGCTGATCTATCTAAATCTTCCAAAAAGAACGGTACCTTACCCTATATCATTTCAAACTTGCCACAATCTGCCACCACCTTCAACACATTGACAACCATATTTGAGTCCTATGAATTTCTAATCTTATTGTAAAGCTTGAGAACTTTTTACGAAGGGCTCACACACTAGAAGGGTTAAATTGTGATATATTTATCACCAGGGTGGCCATTTTTAAAATGTGGCTCTAAACAGGGCCATGGGGCGGGAAAAGTTGTCTCCTGCAATTTTTGCCTTCAATATTTCGTCCACAAATCAGTTTTGACACATCCTATGGGAATACATAGGCACCAGACTCCACTATACCCTGCATCATCACCTTGGTGGGTGTGGCTGTTGGCGCTTGCTGCTGGAGACTATGGTGGTATGACACATTCGGCAGGTGCTCCGATCAGCAGCAGTCCACTTGCTGGCGCATTTCCCATTTTGACCTGAATCATCAATGTAATTTATGTAAATGTACGGGTTTAATGTCGTCTTCACAGCAGCGCAGGTTCAGTTACATTCACACAAGAAATATAATCTTTTTAATAATTTTGTGAAAAATTAAATTTTGCCACCAAAATGTATAGATTTTTGTATGTAATCTTTTAATTCTAAACATCTCTATTCTTATAAAACTAAATACAAACTTAATTACAAATAAATTAATGGGAATTATATTGGTATTCTTTCAATGTTAATTATTTGCAAATGCAATTTCATTGTTTTTTAATGAAAACATCTACTGTTGAATTCTTTTTAAAAAAAGTGAACATTCTACCTTTCAAGAGATCTTGTTGCTTCTATCCGTGTGCATAAAGTTATTAGTTTTTAGCTTTGCAAATACAAATCTTCAAATCTTACATTTTAGCCATGTTAAATAAATACATTATTTTTTCAAAAGTTTCATCGATATCCAGCCATTTTGGTTTAAAATAGTCAAATTTATATAATCCTTCAAAAGTTTACAGAAATGAGAATTAAAACAATGTTTTATACAGAGATGGAATTGCAATCTAAATCTCTATGCAAAAAAATCCATCACACTTATAGGTTGTAATTCAACCATTTCATATTCCGTGTCATGCTGTTCACTTCAATCTTGAGTCCTTCAATATCTTTCGCTCCCCACTCAATGACTCTATCCTCGGACTCTACAACACACATTGCTGCAGGCGAGTAGGTGGTTGTGGATCTTTTACATCCATTCATTGCATCACTTTTCTCAACATCGCAGCCATCAGCCTCATTTTCCTTGATTTCTGCATTTGTCTCTGTCGGTGTAGATGCGACGTGGAGTTTTGCTGTTCGTATGTGTAGCGGGCTGGCTTCACCACGGCAGGAAGTCTGTACCTGTCCTCCATAATGGCCCGGTCTCTCCTGTGTACATAGAAAACCGGGTTCTCTTCTGTGATGCAAAACTTCATTTTGCTGCGAGATTTGCGTATCGCCGCTCTGAAGTCCTCCTTTCGCTGGCAATCTGGGTTTGTTTTTGACTGGAAGGCGCATCTTGGAGCAAGGTTGTCACCGGGCCAATACATGCAGGTGAAGAGGGCTCTAGCAATGTCCTTCGCTGCTATGGTCTCACAACCTTGGGGTCGTGAGTTCTAGTCCCGTCTGGGCCACTTGACATAGTCAAATGGAAGATGTGTCTTCACCTATGTCAATATAGTGGTGTGAGCTTGCTTGCCATAGAAGAGAGAGAGAGAAGAATATAATTGTATCCACAAGCAAACTTGGGAAAAACACATTAAAAAAAGTTAATTTAGTGTTTATAAATATTATTTCAATGATAATGCATTGAAATTGTATGTAATTCCTATTGTTTTGATAGCTTGTACTTCTCTCTCTCAACAGACTGACAAGTTAGATTTTGCTACACAAAAATTGTTTATTGCCAATGAATTTAACTTTAATTATGATATAGTGCTATTGTGTCAATGCAATAAACTGGATTACCATTAATATATAGTATTGAACCGTAATGAATTTCACTAATCAATAATGAGTGTTTGAAATTTGAGTTTGACAAAGTGGGACTTTGCAACATTTTTTCTCACTAACCTGATTTCGGAATTAGCCCCCCAAAATGACTGAAATTTATGATTGAGCCTATTTATGTCAAATGTTTGGTAGATACGTGTTCAAAGTAACATGTTAAATGATCGTCATTTTTTCCAAATTTAGGGTTTTTCCCCCTGGACTTTTCCCGCCTGGGGCCAACCCCCTTTATTTCAATGGTGGACAAAATAAAAAAAAAAAAAAAGGGGGGGGGGGGAAAACAAGGGCCCTTTGGTAGGAATTTTGGGGGGTTTTTAAAGTTTTGGGGGGGGGTTTTGGGGGTGTTTTTTTCCCCTTTTTTTCCGCCCCCCCGCCTTTCCCTGGGGGGGGGTTTTTTAGGGGCCCCCGGGGGGTTTTGAGGCGGGGGTTGGGGGTTATTTTAAAATGGAAGTT
>JAGTTF010000439.1:0-15430 GCA_019095985.1 Streblospio benedicti
CCCCAAAAATTATTTTAAATTTTTATTTCCTTTCTTTTTTTTTAGTATTTTTTTCAAAATTTTAATTGATTTTATTTTTCCATTTGAAATTGAAAGGCAAGGGCAATAATTTTTTTTTGTTTGAATATTGATTTACGATACGCAAAATCACAGTCTTTATTTGTTAACTTAAATACTTGCCCATTAAGGTAATAGCCAGTGAAACATCAACAACTATATCCGGCAAAGCATTTTTATGTGCTCCAGCATTCATATAGATACCACCTCCTACTTTTCTGGAATAGTCATCAAAAAATTCACAGCCACTCCAACTTAATTTTTGGCTTGTCTGGCAGCTTCTTTATTCTAAACAAGCACTACCGCAGATTAATTGTTTGTTTTGTTGATCAACCTTGATTTCTTCAAATGAACCACCTAACTGGACAATAATTCCTGCAAATCCTGTATCGGTGAATAAACAAATTACTTCCTTTTCCTAAAATTATAAAAGGTATCTTAGAAGATAATTGTAAAAAATTCTATATAGCTCTTGATTATCACTTATAGTTAAGACTACATCTATTGTTCCTTGACATTTATAAGAGGTAAAGTGTTTTATAGGGAAAGTTTAATAAAGGTTTAACTTTTCCAATCTTGAATTGATAATTGATAAATAATGATTCAAGGAAAAAATTTATATTTTGTTTAAATTTTTAAACATATATCTGCCCCTTTGATTAAATAATCTAGGGTTTCTGGTTTCTGATTTGCAATATAGTGCCATTTTCACGAATCAATACCTCTGCTGGTTCAGGCATAGATAATAGTTGCTAGAACATGGAAAAGCAATAAGCACCAGTATCTCTGAAAGCAATTATATCATCTATTTTTATATCATTATCTAAGTAGATATTTTTTACTAATATATCTCCTGACTCACAAAAGATTACCAGCTAATGAACACAATTGCTCCTTTGATTTGCCTTCGGTAGTTTGTTTTTTATCTACCATTACTTCATGATAGGCATCGTATAATATTGGTCTTGAAAAAAAAAAATTAAAGCCTAAATCTACACCTACAAACTTAGCCCCATAATTATTCTTGATTGATTGTACCGTGGATAAAGTTACAGCTGATTCTGCTACAATAAACCTTCCTGGTTGTATGCAAAATCTAAATTACGATTATTTTTTTTATTTTCCACTCGCTAATAGTATTATTAAAAATGGAGGTATAACTTTCTATAGGAAAAGGGGTTTGATTTTTTTCTATCATAAGGAATTAAATCCTCCTCCAAAATCTAAATATTTTTATTTGTTGATATTTTTCAGCTAATTTTAGAGTAGCAACAAGGTTTTTATGATATTCCTCGTAATCAAAAAAAAGACCCCTATATGTGAGCATAAACCAAAGATGGGCTTTTTCATATTTTTCAGCTAATTCAAAAGCTTCATCTAGTTGATCTACTTCTATGCCAAATTTAACAGCTCCCCAGTTTTTACTTTTTCATGATGCCCACTTGTAATATTATTGTTAACTCTAAGCAGGATATTGAATTTATAATTATTAGTTAGTGCTTGTTTTAGCTCTGATATTGAATCAATGCAAACTTTTAATCTTCATTTGGCTCAACACTTCAAGACTATGATTATTAATATTGTTACTCATAAACAATATTTCATCTTGTTTAAATCCAGCTAGTTGTGCCAAGTAAAGCTCACCAAGGCTGACTACATCGATTTTTAATCCTTCGCTTCTAATTATTTTAATATTTGGACAGTGCTATTAGCCTTAGCTGAATAGTAGACACTACAATTACCGTCTGCTAAAGCTAAAATTTGGCGGCATCTTTCACGTAGTATTTGCTCATCATAAACATATAAAGGAGATCCAAAAGATTTTACAAGATCTCTGGCAGCATGCTGACGTATATGTAAAAACCCCATCTTTATATTTTATCATTTACTACTGCCACTCAAAAGATAATTTGGTGTTATAAATAAGCAAAAATCATTGCAAATATACCAAATGCATTGATTATGATACTCAATAGCTACTACAGTATTTGTGCTAAGAAGTTTTTAGTTCTTTTCTTCTTTAGGATTATTGAAAAATTCTTGAGGTGTATTTTCTTCAACAATCGACCCATTATCCATAAATAAACACCCTATGTGCAACTTGCTTAGCAAAACCCATTTCGTGTGTTACAACCAACATGGTCATTCCTTCTTTAGCTAAATCAACCATAACATCTAGCACCTCTTTGACCATTTCAGGGTCTAGTGCTGAAGTTGGCTCATCAAACAAAATTATTTTAGGTTTTTCATGCATAAGCTGCGAGCTATAGCCACGCGCGCTGCTGTTGTCCCCAGATAATTGACCAGGAAAATTATTTATCTTTTTCAGGGATTTTAACCTTAGTAAGATAGTGTAAGGCTAAATCTTTTTAGCCTCTTTAAGAGAGGGTCTTTTTACCCAACGTGGTCCTATTGTTAAATTGTCTGAAACTGAAAGATGCGGAAACAGATTAAAATGTTGGAACACCATCCTACTTCCTTTCTTACTTGTTGGATGTGCTTTAAATTTTTGATCTACATGAACCCCATCAACTATTAACGACCTTTTTTTGGTATTCTTCTAAGCGGTTAATGCAACGAATTAAAGTTGATTTTTCCTGAACCAGAAGGTCCACAAATAACCAATATTTCACCAGGAGCTACATTAAGATTAATATCTTTTTAATACATGAAATTCACCGAACCATTTATTAAGGTTCTGCATTTCTATTATTGATTGTCCTTCTTTCATAATCTATATAGTTGTTTAGTTTGTTTTTGGTGACGATTTCTTTTTTCTAGTCTTCGACTGTATTTAGAAAGAGTGTAGCAAAAAGCAAAAATACACTAAGGCTGTAAATACATAAACTTCTCTTCCAAAACCTAGCCAATTAAAATCACTCAAAGCAGTTCGGGCAGCACCTAAAAAAGTCGTACATAGGAAATGATAACTACTAATGAGGTATCAATAAACAAAGCTATAAAAAAGAACCAACTGTAGGCTGTATAACTACAGTTGAACCTGGGGTATTGTTGATTAAACCCATTTTTTGCCAATAAAGATAATCCTACAGAGTCTGCAGCTTCAAATTGACCACGAGGAATGGATGCCAACCCACCTCTAACTGTTTCGGCCAAATAAGCTGATGAAAATAAAATACCAGCTACTATTGTTCTAGGTAATTTTGGTAAATCAAAACCTGGTGGTAAAATAATGGCAACATTAGGGAAGCCATGAATAATAAAGTAATAAAAGGTACACCTCTGATGATCTCAATCAAGGCTGTGCAAATACCTCTAATAATTGGCAATCTTTGGCTTGATCTACCCAAAGCTAAGATTATGCCTAATGGATAAGAGAATATAATGCTAGTTAAAGCTATTACAGCAGTTAAAATTAACCCTCCCCAATTTCTGAATGGGACTTCATTTAAGCCGAAAAAAGCCGCCTTTTAATAAGCCAAAATGCTAGCAAAAAAAAAAATAAGTCCCGCCCAAACAGCAACCAAAACTTATTTTTCCAGTTTTTTTTTGCGACCACTGTATAAAATGCCAAATAGGTATAATCCTAGTACAGTCAAGCACGCCACCCTTTCTTCTCGGCAGGATAAAAGCCAAAAATTATAAAATCAAATTTATTTACAATGACTGCCCAACAAGCTCCATCTGATATTGTCGGCAAGTATCGCCTGTATCTGCAAATAAAACAGCATCAAAAACAGCCCAATTCAAAAATGGGGTTAAGATAAAATAAGCTATCACTAAAATTAAAAAGTGATATCAGGCTTTGTAGAGGTGTAGGAAAAATGTTTACTTTTATCCAATGAATTATATGTTTACTCATCTTTCTATAATCCTCATCTTGTGGTTAAACCAGTTCATAAAAGGCAGAAACTAATAAACTGCCTACTAAATAAAATACCATTAGGGCAGTTATGCTTTCTATAGCTTGCCCAGTTTGATTTAAGGTAGTATTAGCTATTGACACAAAATCAGGGTATCCAATAGCAACCGCTAAAGTACTATTTTAAATAGGTTTAAAATCTGATTAGTTAAAGGAGGTATAATAACCCTCATTGCTTGTGGTAATAATATAAACCTAAGTAGGTATGATGTGAATAAACCAACAGACAAACCAGCCTCTGTTTGCCCTTTAGGGAATGGAGACTATACCTGATCTAACGACTTCAGCAATAAAGCTAGCTGTGTATATCACCAAGCCAAACAATATAGCCATAAATTCAGGAGAAACACCTTTGCCAAAATAGATATCAAAGTCTCCTTTGAAGGGGTGTTTGTAAAATCAAACGGCATACCACCCATTACCCAAGGTAAAAAGTGGCGATTAAAATCACAAAAACCCTATCCAAATGCTAGGTAATGTTTTTCCTGTTCTTTCTTGATATTTTTTAAACTGTATTTATGAAAAATTATCGCTCCCACTATACCTATCAAAAATCCAACTAACATCCATGAATAGTAGGGTCTGATTTTATTACTGGGAAGAAAAATCCTCGGTTAGTAATGTATACAGATAGGTATGATGAAGAATTTTGCGGTAAAGGTAAAAATTCGGTTATCAACATATACCAAAAAAAACAACTGTAAAATCAGTGGTGTATTTCTGATGGCGTTGACATAAAAAAATAACTAACGTTGCGTAGCAGCCAGTTATTTGATAGTAAAAAGATCCCCACTATAACCCCTAAAAAGAACGGCTAAAATGGAACCTAATATTGCTGCACTTGTAAGGTGTTTAGTATTCCGACCAGAAAAGCCCTGCCATAGGTGTAAGAAGCATCATATTCAATCAGTGTCTCTGGAGACATCAAAAGAGGCTTCTCGATCTAAAAAGTCATAGCCAGTGGCTATGTTTCGTGCGTTTAAATTATCGACTAGATTCTGCCTAGCCCACATAAAAAGATAACCACCCCTATTAACAAAATAATCTGATAAATTATTCCTCTTACTTTTTAAATTTTGTAAAAACATATGCAAAGTGGTGGTTAATGGTTAATCATTACATAATTTTTATTAAATACGCATACAGAACTTTTGTCTGTATGCGCTAAATATTTATGTTTAACGGAATGGAGAGCGTATTGCAAGCCACCTTCTGTCCATAGAGCATTTAAACCTCTTTCTGAACCTAGTGTGGAGAATCTTTACCTACATTGCGCTCAAAAATCTGACCATAGTTACCTAATTTCTCAATCACATTATAAGCAAAATCAGCTTCAAACCAATATTGGCAGCTAAGTCTGAATTTAGCAATCTTTTTATGTTAGGATCATTAGTATTTTTCAGTTGATCAGCAACATTATTACTAGTTATGCCCATTTCTTCAGCGTTAATCAAAGCTCTAACTGTCCAGTTGACAATGTTATACCAACGGCCATCACCTTGTCTTACTGCTGGAGCTAAAGGCTCTTTAGAGATAATGTTTGGTAAAATAAAGGTGAGCATCAGGATCTTTAGCAGTAGCTCTTATAGCAGCTAAGCCTGAAGCATCAGTAGTGTAAGCATCACAACGTCCTGAAACATAAGCAGCTACTGAATCATCAAATTTTTCAATTAGTACTGGTTTGATTGTAATTTGATTGTTTCTAGCAAAGTCAGCTAAATTTAATTCAGTTGTGGTTCCTGGTTGTACACAAAACAGTACGGCGATTTAAATCTTTACCAGTTTTTTATGCCACTATTTGTACGAACTATGAAACCTTGACCATCATAAAATACCACTTGAGCAAATACTAAACCCAATCCAGCTTCGCGCTGAAAAGTTATAGTAGTATTACGTGAAAGCAGGTCTACTTCACCAGATTGTATTGCAGTAAATCTTTTTGTTGAGCAGACAATGGGATGAATTGTACCTTGCTAGCATCATTAAAGATAGCAACAGCAACAGCACGACAAACATCAACGTCAATTCCACTCAGTTGCCTGAATCACTAGGTGAAGCAAATCCAGCTAAACCAGTATTTACACCACACTTTAGCTCTCCTCTAGCTTTTACATCTTCTAAAGTATCTCCAAAGCTATGAATACAGGAACTATAACTATAGATAAACTTATTAAAAGGGGTAGTAATCTTTTAATCATTATTTTCTCCATATTAAATAGATAATGTTTTATTTATTAACTAATAAAGTGGTAAAAACATAGTACAATCAATCTAACAATGTCAATATTTTTTTTAAATTTTATTTTTTATATGTTATTAATTAAGTGCTAATTTAAGTATCAACCAAGCTGTTTTTAGTAGTCTTAATTACATTTATAAAACTATTTTTAGTGTTAGTTTTACTATTAATATAGATCCTGATAAAAACAGCTTCTTTCCTATTTGATATCAATTAATCTTGTTGGAGGTTGTGTTTGTTAGTGCTATTGATACGATGCCGATATATTTCTCCTTCTAGCATATACAAAATGTCTTCAGCTATATTCGTAGAGTGGTCGGCTATTCTTTCTAAAAATCTAGAAATTGAGATATAGTTCATATATCCTTCAAAATTTTGTGGATGCTCCACAACCTTTTCTTTTGACTATTGAGTACATTCTGCTATGCATATTATCAACTTCATCATCTAGCTTGCAAACTTTCATGGCTAGGTTTAAATCTCTGTTATTTATACACTTGATGCTTTTTTATCTAGCATGTATTCAACATTTTTTATAAATTGAAGGAATCAAAAAATCTAGCAAAGGCATTTTTTTATTATACAAATCTAAGCAACGTTCAGAAATGTTGGATGTTAAATCACCAATTCTTTCCATATCGTTGTTAATTTTTTAATATTGCTACAATCATACGCAAATCACTAGCCACTGGCTGATATAAGGCTAATAACTTTTAGGCATTCTTCTTCAATAATTATTTCTTGGTTATCAATTTTTTTGTCGTCTTCTTTAATTGTCATGATTTGATTAATATCATCGTTTTCCATAGCTATAAAAAGACGATTAAAGTTGCTATTAACTGATTTGCACAGGTCATCAAATTTTTTTGCTCAGTCTATCTAATTCTCTTTCTAAGTGTCTTTGCATGATAGTATAATTTTAAGTTTTAACCGAATTTACCAGTAATATAATCTTCTGTTTCTGTTTTTTAGGATTAGTAAAATGTTAGTTGTATAATCGTATTCAATCAACTTCCCTTCATAAAAAAAGCGGTACAGTTGAATAAGCGTGAGGCCTGCTGCATGTTATGGGTTACGATTACTATAGTATAATTTTTTTTTAAGAGAAACAATAAGCTGCTCAACCTTAGCTGTTGATTTGGGGATCTAGTGCTGAGCTTAAGGCTCATCCATCAGTATCACATCTGGTTTAACAGCTATTGCCCCTAGCTATATACACAATCTTTGCATTTTGCCCGCCAGATAAACTAAAAGGCTGAATCATGTAGCCTATCTTTTTTACTTCATCAAATAAAGATACATCGGTTAAACACTTTTCTACTACCTTATCTAGTGTTTTTTATTATTTTCACCAGCAATACGTAATCCATAGATTACATTCTCATAAATAGATTTAGCAAAAGGGGGTTGAATTTTTGAAAAACCATCCCAATTTTACACCTTAAAAATCGATAACATCTATATCAAGCTGTATAATGTTTTGGTTGTTTATATATTATGGATCCTTCAGCTTTAGCTCCATCAATTAAATCATTCATGCGATTTAAGCATCTTAAAAAGTAGATTTACCACACCCTGAAGGACCAATTAAAGGCAGTGACTTCATGAGAGTGGATATCAAGGTGACATCAAATAAGACTTGCTTTTGAGCCGTAGTAAAAATCTACATTCCTACTTTCTATCACTATTTTGCTTTTCTTCCTTTTTTATTTTTGGTATTACTCATCTTTTGTTTGCTAGACATCTATAATTATAGTTTGTATTTTGATTTACTTGCTAAAAATATAACTTCTAAAAATGTTGATCCTTTTACCATAACTTTGTTTCTAAGATACATAGCACTACTAGTCAATATTACTACTATTAACAATAATAGTAGTGTAGACATATACACCATACCCTTGGATGCCTCTACATTAGGAGACTGAAACCCTACATCAAAGATATGAAATCCAATATGCATAAATTTTCTATCTGAATGAATATAAGGAAAGGTGCCATCAATAGGTAAAGACGGGGCCAATTTCACTACTCCAGTTATCATCAATGGGGCTACTTCTCCTGCAGCCCGGGCCATGGCTAATATAAAACCAGTTAGCATGCCTGGCACAGCTAAAAGGGCAATACTACCCTGCGTACTGTTTGAAATTTAGTTGCACCTAAGGCTAAAAGATGCTTCTCTTACTCCTTTAGGAATAGCTGCTAGGGCTTCTTCTGTGTAGACAATCACAACAGGCGCTGTCAATAAACCTAAAGTTAAACTAGCCCATAAAATATTGCCTGTACCAAAGGTTGGGTTTGGTAACTGTTCTTTATAAAACACCATATCTATCAATCCCCTACCCCATATATTAAAAAGATGAAGCCCAAATATACCAAAAACTATTGAAGGCACTCCAGCCAGATTGTTTACAGCTATCCTAACTGTTTTTAGCAACCAATCATCTTTAGCATATTCATGTAAATATATCGCAGCAATTACTCCTAAAGGAAAAGATAGAATGCTCATGATTATTATTAGACTGATTGTTCCAAAAATAGCTGGGAAAATGCCCCCTTCAGTATTGGCCTCGCGTGGTTCAGTGCTTATTAATATCCATATGCGCTTTATATAAGTTGTTATTTTTAGCTATTAACCCCATTTTATTAGGTTGCAGCAAGTCAACAATGTTTTCATAGTCAATGGTTACTTCCTGACCATCAACACTAAATATATTCAGTTTATAAACAGCTTGTTGTTTATCTAAAATTTCTTTTTGTTGTTCTATTACTAAAAGTTCTGCTTGTAGTTTGTTTTTATTATTTTGATCAATAACTCTATCAGGATTAGTTAGGCTTTTATCCTCATAGGATCTAGCTTTTTTTCTTGCTGATTTAATGCATAAATTTGGCGATTGATATCATTAATTTTATCGACAAGTACTTGTTGTTGTTGTTTAAGATGTTTGGATTCTGCCCACTGTTGTAATATTATAGAGACTTTTTCTGGATTATCCTCGGTATAGTTGGGGCTTAAAAAGCCATAAAAATCACCAAAAGCTTTCTCGTTCTAGCATGATAGCTGCTACAGGCAATTGTAGTGCTGTGATCTCTTTTTTATCAAACCATCTATAATCATATCCGTATAGGTCCTTATTACCTATTTTTTTAATTGGATGCGTTCTTCATCGTTTAGATTTTTATCTTCTTTGAATATAGTGCCTAAATATTTACTGCCATCAGTAGTTTGGATATAAGTAAGTGGTTTTTGCCAATATATGCCTAGACCATTCCATAAAATTACCACTAAAAGTACCGCCAGCATAAAAAAAACAGGATTGCCAGCAAACATATGCTAGTAAAAATACGGCAATTTTTTTCGCTATGACGGATTCTATCTTTTACTTATCATCGCTAGTTAAATTCTAGAAAATTTTTCGTTTTAATCTTGTTCTAATGATTTCGGCTAAATAATTCAGAAAAAATGTTATGCTGAAAAGCAACAATCCAGAAAAAATAAAGTCCGATATAAAGTTCCCCAACTGGGGCTTCTGGAATTTCTACAGCAATATTTGCTGATAATGTGCTATCCGTTAAATAAACCCAGTCGGTAATGGGAGTATTACCACTGGCCATCAGTACGATCATTGTTTCGCCTATTGCTCTGGCTGCACCTAATATTATTGCTGCTGAAATACCAGGACTTGCTGCTGGTAAAATAACTTTATGAATAGTTTGCCAATAAGATGCCCCTAAAGCTAAAGAGGCAGCACTAAAGACGATGGAACAGACCCTAAAGAGTCATCAGTAATGGTAAACACTATAGGTATAGAAGCAAAACTCAAAAGCAATAGCTGTTACTAAAAGCATTTTTGTTGCTCATAAGTTATATTTAGATTTCTATACATCCAAGTTACCAAATCAAATTGAAGTATTTAATCAAACCATTAGCAACGCCAATAGAGATTATTGCTGCAATGCTAATTGCAGGGATAGTGATTAAAAATATGCTTTTTTTTTTTTTATTTTGAGGCTAGTTTTGTTTCTAACCAACTCCAGCCTACAAAGATTAATGCTAATATAAATGGTGATAAAGCTAAAAATAGCAAAATTGCAATAAATATTTTTCTAATTGAGGACCTAACCATAAAGCAGCTAAAAACCTATCACTACTGAAGGGACACAGAGGCCATCATCTCACAGAATGGCTTTAAAATTTTACGTATTCTACGACTTGCATAATGGCTTAAAAAAAATTGCTCCCATTATTGATAAAGGTATCACCAATAACATAGCATAGGCTGTTCCCTTTAAACTACCGATAAGCAGTGGGATTAAACTTAAGCTTGGGTTCAAAATCGTCATCAGCAGAAGTGAACTTCCCAGGTATAAGTTGGTTTTTTGGTAACCCTCATAAAATAATTTTGAAAATAAGTACTCCAGCTAACTTCTGGATGATCTATTTTTTTTTTTAAACATCAACCATGCCGTTAGCATATAACAGATAAATATTTTCTAGTGATCATCAACACTGAGGTCTATTAAATCTGGTTTAGTAGGAATAGTTAATAGATTTTTGGCTGTAGTTGAGGTAAAAAAAATTAAAGTCCATTACCATTGTATCAATTAAGACCCTGTTGCTAGTGGTAGCAAATAATTTATCAAAAAAGATGCTTTTAGGGGTTGGTATAGGTATTGCGGATCGCAAATACATGGCTCTTAATATTGCCTTCAACAATTAAAGGTTTTCAGCGTTCTTTTTAAGGCGACTGCCAGCGATGTTTGACCAAATATAAAATGTTATTGCGGTGATAGGGACATTACTTATTTTTTGTTTAGCAATAAAAGGTTGGTTTTGTTGTTATACAAACGCCAGTATTCAAGTGACCCGCTGGTGAATCCTACATAGATATCACGACCTGACTTATCAACTAGCAAAAAACTTGGTTGGGGGAGATACTAACTTGAAAGATTAATATCTTCTTTGTTAATCAACTTCCCCTAAGAAATTAGTTGTTTGTTCAGTTTTTGGATTAAAAAAACTTTCCCATTTTGGTTAATTGAAAATAAGTATAAGCTATCCTCATTATATATTGCCTGAATAGTTTGAGGGTTATGCAGCTATAATCAAATTCAATTAAAAATTTTGTAGTTCAAATTTTTGAGGTTTCTGTGCTGTCTTTATATGCTTTTTTTACATTACTAACTAGACCACTCATATCATCATAAAAACTAAAGATATGATACTGCTCATCAATGTTAATTTTGTTTAATTGCGCGGTGGTTTGTTTTAATTTTTGCTGAAATAGCTCTTGCCCGCTTCTAGCATCAAAAATACTCAATGAGCTATCAGGGTAAGTAACCATTATGTTGTTTTGGATCAATAATAGATTGAATAAATCTGTTTTTGGTATTTTAGCTCAGACTTTTAAAATTTGCCTATCATTACTAAGTATGTCTTTATCACTATTAAGGCTATTATTTAGTTCAGCGGCAGAATTGATTAATAAAGGCAAGGATACGATCAACAAGCTAAAAGCTATAGAAACTACTGCCAGAACTACAATCAGTCCAACAAATTTAATAGTTTTCTCAGCGATGATATTTTTTGCTTTTTGGAGGCAAAGGGGAAAAATTTTTTGCCAAAAAAAGTTTTTTTTGATCATTATAAAATTAAGACATTTAGCCTAAGTTGGTTTTTATTTAACTGCTTATTAACTGCTTAGATTTGTCTGCTTATATCTGTGTTAAAATAAGTAACTTTTTTAGAACAAGTAAATTGTCAGCTTTAACTAATATATGTCTCAATTGTTTTTTTTTTTATGCTAGTTAATACAGTTCTAAAAAATCAATATAATTATTTTTTTTTATTTGTTTGTATTTCATGTTATAGAATTCTGCTATTAGCATTAAATAACATGCTTCATACTTTTTTATGCTAGTGATCAAAATTTATAAAATTAATATAGCTCTTGGACTGTTGGCTGACATTTTTTGCAATAAAAAGAGCTACGACCACCGATAACTATCTTTAAAATTGTTTTGAGACATCTAGGACATTTTTTGTCCAGCCTTACCATATACTTGTAAAAAGATTTTGAAAATTACCAACTTTACCACTAACTTGACGATAATCTGAAAAGGTTGTGCCTTGTTCAGCAATTGCCTTTTGCAATATCGATCTTATTGCCTTATATAACTTATTTATTTGTTTAGCTTCTAAAACATTAGCTTTGGTTAGCGGGTTTATTTTAGCTTGAAATAAAATTTCTGAAGCATAAATATTGCCTATTCTGATATTTCTTTTTTGATCTAAAAGGAACTGCTTTATAGGTAGTTTCCTTTTTTCAAACTATTGGCTAAGATTTTTTTGTAAAATCTTTAGTTAATGGTTCTGGACCATATTTAGATAGAAAATTATTTTTTTGATCTGTATCTAACAAATACATCTTACCTAATGCTCTAACATCTTGATAAACAAGCTGGTTATTATCACTAAATTGAATAATGATTCTGCTATGTTTGTTGGTAGCAGCAGATTTTGATATCAGAACCTTGCTCATATATAAAACTACCAGTCATTCTTAAATGGACTAATAACCAATTAGTGCTGAGTTGGATGACAATGATTTTTGATCTTCTAGCTACTTTTTAGTAAATCTTGCCCAGTTAATAACTTTGTAAACTGCCGGCTAGGCATATTAATGATGCTAGGACGTCTAACTATTACTTTTTTAATATGTTGCCTATTAAGTTTTACTTGCAGCTCATTACATATCGTTTGTACTTCTGGTAACTCAGGCATATTTAAATGCAAATATTATAATTTTTAGACTTTTAATTTTTGATAATTTTTTGCCAGAATAACCTTGCTCTTCCCAAGATATAAATTTTTTGTCCAATTACTTCAGTTGCTCTAATACTGTGACTAAAGGCATTTTCATCAGTATCGTAAACTATTTCTTTTAACCTCCCTAATTCGACGTTGTTGATTATAGTATAAACAATTTTCAATTCTTGTTTTGCTTTATAGCTCCCATAAGCATTTAGCAAAGTAGAACTACGATGTAATCTTTGATTAATTAAATCAACTATTGGCTGGTATGTATTACTAATGATTAATACTGCTAAGCGCTGTGAAAACCAGTTTGAGTTTTGATGATATATAAAAGTCATCAAAAAACATATAAATTTGCCGACATCAAGCTAATTTTTTAAATCTTGTACAATAAAATTTAGGACTAAATTTATAACATTAACAGAATTAAAAGTAACTGATAAAGGCAGACCAATTTTTTTCTTAATAACTATCGCAATTATATCTACACCTCCAATAGATCCACCATAACGTAAATATATTCCAGTGCCTAAGCCTGCTAAAAATAACGCCACATAATATCGTTAGCAGATAATCTTGCTGTATGCTGACTGGAACAGACAGATTTTTAGTTATTTCTAAAGCTACTGTAAAATAGATGGTGCCTAAAATATTTATTAACACAAATTTCAGGAGATATATAACGCCAACCAATCAAATAAATTGGGATATTTATCACAAAATAGATAGCTGCAATATTGCCAATACCGCTAAAATAATAAATAACAACAGCAATGCCAGTAATACCTGGTGATACTAATTTGAGATGCAAAATCGTGATATTTAACGCTACTGCCGCCAACAAACAGCCCACCATCATGGCTAAATTAGTTTTTAAAAATCTTTTTATCAAAACATCTATGCAAAATGACTGGATGTTTTTAATAGAATCCCAAAAAAATTTTGTTGTTCATTAAAGCTTATGCTTAGGCTGTTATAGTGGCGATCATTAAAAATGAAGACTTTTTATTGATAGTAGCTAATAGATAGTTTTTTTTTTATAAAAATTACTACTAAAATATTTATGGGCATTAAAATGATGTTTTCAATGAATTTACTAGTTATTTGCAAAACTTGTATTGGCAAATATTCATAAATTTTCTAGCTATTAATAAAAGTCTTTTTTTGACCAGTGCTTTCTAAAACACTTAACCAAATTCTACCAGTTAGGCTTAACCTTTTTATGCGAGAAGTAACCAAATTAATGGTACATAGCAATAGACCCCGTGCCAAATAATATCATCAAATTTGTTTTTTCCACTCATTAGTGCATGTACTGAATTAGCCCCTAAAGTTGCAGCAAAAGATTATCATGGTGTTAGAATGCACTGAGCGAATCATGTAGCTAGGATCAATATACTTTAGATTGATAGCCAATTTTACGATCTTTAAAGTGATCGCCTATTTGTTTTTTTAAAAAACAGACCATCCCAAATCTAAGATTTCCTGAAGGATCTTTTTATTATCAGTGGTTTTTTAAGCATATCCTGACCTGCACCTTCTGCAACTACTATTACAGCATGCTGTCTTTGTTGTAGCCTTTGTTCCAAAGCATTTAAAAACCTTTTCTCCGTTCAGCTCAAATTTCTTTTCAGGGAATAAGTACGAAATTGACATCTCTTTGGGATAAACTTGATAAAGCCGCAATAAAACCTGAGTTTCTGCCCATTAGTTTTTTTACCAGCCCTACCCATTGTAGTGTGATTTAGCTTCTACATGGGCACTTTTATAGCTTTAGTGGCAATATCTACAGCAGTATCAAAGCCGAAGGTTTCTGATGCAAAAGGTATATCGACCTCTATTGTTTTTGGGTATGCCTACAACTCCAATAGTTAATTTTCTTTTTTTACTTCTTTTGACTATCGCTGCTGCAGCACATAGTGAGCCATCCCCGCCAATAAAGTAAAGCTGATTAATCTTTAATTCTTGGAGTTTATCTACTACTTTTTTCTACCGACTGTGGTCCTCGTGAAGTGCCTAATATAGTTCCTCCAGCATTATGAATATCAGTTACTGTTTCATAATCTAATTCCATAACATCATGCCCATATTTGGGGATAAACCCTTGTAACCAATATCTAAACCCATATTTTTTTTTTGGCAACCATAGCCATAGTTTAAAGCTAGTACTATAGCCCTAATCACATTATTTAAGCCTGGGCAAATACCCCCACAGGTTACTATTGCCGCAACTGTTTTTAGGAGAAAAAAGTTTAGGTGCTGGTCCAGCAATTTCAAAACTTACTAAATCATTGCCTGCTACTAGTTTGTTTTCAGCACCATCAGTACTTACAAAAGGATTAATTAAAACTCCCTTGCCCGATAGCTCAAAGCCATTAAATTTATCGATAATAGGGGTTTGTATTTACAAACACCTAATTGATCAACTACTGTT
>JAGTTF010000440.1:0-14745 GCA_019095985.1 Streblospio benedicti
GCAGCAGACGGCACCTGGTCCACGTGCATTTGTTTACTATAGCAACTATAGTCAAACACTCACTTTCGCCGCAAATGCGCGTAACATGGCTACTCCTCAATATATGTTACATATGAATGCAAATGAAATTGTAAATAATTTCATGACAGCTTCGGAAACTAATACTAGGAATAGAATAGAAACATTAGGAATATTATTTGGCAGACAGGTAATGATTTATTCTCTTTTTTTCTATGCATGATGATGATAGTAGGTTTGATCTATATAGAGCTGAAAAATTATTCTCTTAATTTTTGAGTGGTCTAGTTTATGAATATTCTATGTAATCAAGAATTATGGACCATCATTTTAATAAGACATAATAATATGAACACTAGATCTAGCGGTTAAAGAGTGGGTATAACAAACAATCAATATTACTAAAAGAAATTAATATATTAAACTCTATATAGTTGTGGCTGCTCTAATATTGATTCAAGATTGTCTATCAGCCATTGATACAAGAATTGAATGCTCATTATATGAAACCCCTGGATAAAATCTATATATTTATGAAAGCTCATTTTCCTTATTCTTCAAGAAATCTGTCTGTATTTTGTGTTTGCTATTACTAGATCTAGATTATGTATGAAGATGATTTGGGTTCTGGTGGTTTCAAACATCCAAACATTGATGACATACACCAAAACTGTTCGGTATTGCTTTTTTCTAGAATGATAGTGGGGCGTATATTGTCACACATCTAGTGATTCCAGACCAAACTGGAACTTCAACATCATGTGAAGCTACAGACCAGGGCAATATCCAATTGATGGAATGTCACAAAAACCTCAATATCAAACAACTTGGATGGATTCATGTAACCTAATATTCTTTATTTCAATTATAAATTGGCATTTATCAATGCATGCTTTAGAATAATAGTGCTAAAAAGTCCATTTTTTATGGAAATAATTAATCTAATCAAACTTTAAGGGGTTTTATATCTCTATAGATTATTTACCCCTTCTAGTCTAGTAGATTATATAAGAATGAAGATTCAATGTATCTTTTTGATTTACACACTTTCATCATTACATAAAACGCATAATTGATGATTGATTCTTTTGAATATACATGTAATTAAAACCCATATTCAATTTGTTTTCTTATGATTTTAGACACATCCAGGATTTGATGTGTTCATGAGTAGCGTTGATTTACATAACCACAGCCAGATGCAAGCACAATTTGATTATTCAATTTCAATTGTGGTTAACCCCATTGATAAAATGTAAGTTAATCAGAAATTTACTAAACTATTTATCACTTTTAACCTTATTTTTTCCTGTTTGATATCTTTCATGTATAAGGTTTTTTAAATATTCATTGTACAATATTGATATTCTAATTGTATACCAATACCTGGATATTACAAAATGTAGAACTGATATTTTTATTTAGATATATGGAAAGCATTTTGCTGTGAGAATGTTATTCACTTGTCACAATGAGTAATGATTGTTCTGCTCGTCAGCTGTTCCCTCTTCCAAGATTTTCACAAGTTTAATAACTATCATGTCAAAGGAGTCATTTTTACAATATCACAGCTCACACTGACATCAACCACCTGCATAGATTCCCACAGAGCCAGCTAATCCGTGGTTTTTTTTTTTTTTTTGTATACACAGCTATTTACATGAAAGCGTCTTATCTGATTTATCGCCACATGGCTCATTGGAGTGATGTGAGCGTGATGATTTAAGGAGTGATGGTCATTTATCCCTGATTTATGTTTATTGAAATGGGTGGTGTCAATTACATCAAAGTGTGGTTTACCATGAGACACTGACATACACAAACAGCAGTTTTAATAAACTTGTTATAGTTGTAGATAGTTTGTAACAATTTTCATTTTGCAGTTTTTCAAATGACAACCTAAAATCTTTCATATTCATTATCATTCCAAATATATTCTTAATATTCAACTTGCTTTTCCATTTTTATTTCTATGTGTTAAATTTATCTTTAAAATAAATCTCATGTTTTTTTCTGACTTGCATACATGCACTTAATAAACTTAATTGTTTTAAATCAAATGATTATTAGTAATTTTTACCTTTCAATCTTTACAGACACAAAATATACAGAATGACTGCTAAAGGAATGGTGGTTATTAAACAGTGTTTACTAAGAGATCATCATCCACACGATATCGCAGAAGGTGAATTATATGAAGTAAGTATCTTCTTTGAATTGTAAATATTGATATCTAGCCAACATTTAGCAAGGTGATGACAAAGTATGTATTGCTTTGATTCACCTTATCATAACAATGGACACCAAAACCTCGAGACCAAAACATGTGTCCATGAAATAGACACTCACATCATATGCAGTAAAATCTCCAATCACACCTACCTAATCAGACCATTTTTCGCATCTCAAACTTCATTAAAGAGACCAACATGAACCTTCATATAGAGACCACCTTTCTATTGAGACTACTTAAAGGACTGACAATGAATGACTTGCTATTTTTAGGAAATGCGACATATATTACCATATCTACTGTGAACATTCAAAGCTTATATTTATTGTAATGAGAATAAGGAATCTCTACACCTTCTTTAAATAAAAAAAAAAAGCACTAAATGCATTGTGAAAGTATTGAAAGCATGGTAAATAAATAAAGTTGTACCTTGTTTATTTATAGATTGCCAAAAACTGGAAATCCTCGACTTCATCTATTCTTGTCTGTGACAAAAGGTAATATTACTGTATTTAACATTTGAGGGCCAAGTATTTGTTAAAGATGAAAATATATATCTGAGTATATAGTTTCAATTACTTACGTTCTCGTTAATTCCCACTATATTTAAAGGAAAGTTGCAATAGGTTATAATGAATCTTTAGTTTATAAAATCAGTAGCTTTTGTTATCTGGTTATATGTAGTTACTATGGCAATTTCTTTGATCTTGCTGCTGCAATAAATAGACTGTTCTTCGTCACTTCAGATCAATGATTCCAGATGTACCGGTACTCACTACACAATCAGTATCAGATCGGTAATGTTTTGTAAAAGAATATCTGTTCATTCAATAACATATTAATTTTTTAATTGTACAAAATGTATAACGTTTTCAATTGACTATGTTTAATTTATTGTATATATACTTAAGTTCACAACACTTTGAATAGAACGCAAAAATTCTATCAAATAATTTTGACTTAATGTCAATTTAAATTTTACTTAGATGTGTTATCTTTGACAGACAATCTTGTGATCTTCATACAGTTAAAGTCCCTGCTGAGCAAATTGTGACAAATCATACAGCAGAACTTCAAAAGTAAGAGTGTCAAAATGTTCTATATTTTAACCACAAACTTCCCATAATTGCATGTTGTGTGTTGAATACCTACTAATATATTAATGTTGAATAATTATCTGCTCTAGTTCGACATAATTATCAAAGGTTTATATTCTACTTTCGAGCCAAATATAATAGCTTTCAACCTTTCACAAGTTTTTTTTTCAGTCTGCTGCCCATTTTTCATTGATGGCTGTTGAAAGGATGTTAAGGATATTGTTGTAGAGAGCAGGCAGGTTGGCGGTCACACTTTCTTGTTGAAGTCATTTTTCCAATAATCACAATCATTTATATACAATACATTACCGGTATCATTATGTTTGCAAATACATGTATTAAGTCTCCATCTTCATTTATCAAAATTTTAAGGTTTTAAGGACATGGAACAGTTGAGTCTTCAAACCTCTCTTATAACCCATTTCCACATCTGGAAACAATATTTTGGCAAGCTTAACATCTTCAGCACATCAAAGACTTGATTTCCTATAAAGGCAGCAGATTACACAATTGTTTCAATTGATGTATCTAATGGTTTCACTACCTTGAAAAACAGTTATAATTGATAAAGTCTTTGCAGTGGGGAGAGCATAAAGTTCACACTGCCTTATGCAACTAGGAAAATTGGCATCATAAAAGTCCAGTGCTTATGTAATATTTTTATTGGTGGACTTCCATCACAGGAATCACCTCTATTAGGTAATGCATGAGACTAATGGTCAAACAGGCCACAAGTCTTCAATAAAAGTAAATCATTAACAAGTGGAACTAATTAAAATCAGCCTTGTGATCTTAGTTAAAAGTGATACTGATATGCCTTGATGGTTGTTCAACTTGACTTAATTTATCTTCTAAATAATATGCTTATACATTATTTTTCATCCTTTTTTTTCTTGCCAATTATGGTCTAATACATGTATAATGTGATTCTATCTGAAACAAAATCAAGCAAAAATAAAATGAAACAATACCAAAGCTACATGTCGGGTACTACATGAATTATTAGATAAACAACCAAATTCTTAAATGAATAATCACTAAAGCATTTCATCTATCAAGGAGATGAACAAATGATGAATATACGAATATCTTAAGTATGATGACTATTATATTGAATTGTAAACTGCATGCATCTAACAACCACTACCAAGACCTATCAATTGAACTAGAATATTTTTTATTTTTTATATTGTGTTTTAGGACTTATCACTGAGTACATTGCAATAGTATGCAAAGAAAATAGTTGTAAAAATATGAAAAGCAACAAAGTCAACATAGTCAACATGGTCAAAACTCAACAAAATGTCTATATTACAAATGTTTAAGTTTATAAGTGACCTGCTTAAAAACTGAAAACTCAATATTTGCATCGCAATATCCACTTTATGACACTTTTAGTTGTACAAATGAGATAAAGCTATCATCAAAAATCAATTTACTATCCTCCAAATACCTAACGCAAAAGCGTAAAATAAAATTCTTACGCTAAAGCGTCAAACCTTTGAAAATGAAAAACAAGCAGCTCCCTTGCATTTTTCAAAATTTACATGTATGGGCAGATTAAGACATGGTACAGACCTCACAATTTCATCAGGTTTTTACAGCAAGAAGAGTTTAACATTTTCTAAAAAATGATACTAGTCTCATTAAATTTGAGGATCTCTACCATTGTGTAATATGTAATCAAAGATCAATCTGGAGACTTTTTTTGCAGCATATCCCTCACATTTTGTGTTACTTAAGGGACCAAGCCAAAAGTTGCGCGTCTGATAACTAAGTTAATTCTTAAACTTAGCTCAGACACCTCCCCACCCCTGTTGAGTTAATTAGTAAAAAGTTGATTTATTTAAAAAATCTTGCTTAACAAATGTTTGTCTTAATTGGGCCTACTGACCCCCCCCCTCTAAAATTGAATAATTAATTTACAAATCCGACATTGATCTTTTGGCTTGGTCCCTAAGATGTTTATATTAATAAAAATTTCATGAAAATTGGCATAGGTATGAACAATAGAGATTCTTCTATCCAATGAACTTTTAACTTTTTAAATATATTGATGTTTGAAAAAGTTAAGTAAGTATTAATGAAGGTTGATGTAATATCTATGTATTGAAGCTATACCGTCTCACAAACTGATGCAAAAGCGTCCAAAAGTTTGAAGTACGCCTTAGCTTAGAATACCCAACTGTTTATGCCACTAATCATTTGATAGACTAAACCCTACCTCCAATCCCAAGCCACCCACCTCTAGATCTACCTCCAATTTTGAATGTCAACATTCATTTATATAACACATAGACTGTAATTGTTGAAATCTAAATGTTATACACAATTTAACAGCATGTTTCCCTCGTGTCTTGTGCTGATGCCAATAGGATGATAGGAAGATATCATCCATCATTTTGAAATATTACAAAGAATGTAAGTGCTTATTTTTAATACATTTATTGCAGCTTAAAGGAAATGTAGACATCATTGTCAATAAAATACCTTGTGATAGAACAGCAGTATTTCAAATATTTCTGACTAACTGTTCTTCATAAGATTATTTGATTTGGGAATTGTCTATTAGTAACAAGTCTAGTAGTCAAATTTATGAATGTATCCCCACAGTGTTGTGTCCCCATAAATACGTAAGTGTGTTTAAGAGTTAAGAATGAGCTTTTTAAACACACCTTATTCTTCCCCAAACAGAACTAATTACTAAAATTTCATATATAAAGTATACTATTTTCTTTAAAATGTATTAATGGTTCTTAATGTTGCCAGAACATTTGAAGATACTGTTCGTCGAAGGACAGATCTAGGGAGCCAGTTTTGTCCGTTATGGAATACTAATCAGTCTGAACATGCAAGTCGCCAAGGTATGCATTTGTTCTATTTACTTTATGCAAGCCTATTAAACGTAAATGCATATGCCAGATAGACATAATAATCTGTTCCTCCTCATGTGCATTAATTCATTACCAATAAGTAACTTTTGTGCAGTGTACACTTTAATCATCTGACTGGAAAGTTGTGAATGAAATAATTATTCTTCTCATGGTATGTACATTCTTCTAATATAGATATTTTGACGACATTGAAGAAATGTGAAGATTATATAACTGTTGAGCGCCAATGCTCATATGGTATGCTTAGATCACAGCTCTTCAAATCTATTGTGCCTTTGGAAAACTCTGTTATTGATACTGCAGTTGGGGACTTGTCTGATGATGGAATACTGATATGTTCTTATCTTATAGATAACCGGTAATGATTTTTATATATGATCATTAACAATAATACTTTTATTACATACAGAATTTAATAACTACCTTTAGGAACCATGTAGCTGTCATGTTGGCGAGACTTTCGTTGTTAATCCAACAACTTCATCACGCCGAATGGCATCAGCCAGATGAAGTTGTTGGAATAACAACGAAAGTCTCGCCAACATGACAGCTACATGGTTCCAAAAGGTAGCTTCTAAATTCTGTATATAATCATGAATGAAGGAACCCAGGATGCTATAAGTTTACATTCTTTAAATACTTTTATTGCATTTTAAAAATAATTACTGTAAACTATTAGAAGATGTCCACATCAGTTATCATTTATAGGATGCTGGTTATCCATAGGTTTAAACTTCATCATATTTTGAACAAATCTTTTTTTTTTAAATTTTAGATACATCTATACTAGATACATTGAGATTGGGTATGCAAGAGGATTGTTTAAGCCAATCATGTCTGCAGTAAAATTACCATCATCCAGTGGACATTTGAAATGGAAAGTGTACACCGAAGAGGATTTAGATAAAAAACTTAAAGTGGAAACGAAAGGCAAGTTTTACATGGACATGACTATGGTATAAGATACATGAATACAATGTAATTAATTTTACATTATACATAGGTAGTGTATTTTCTCAAAATATTGTTAGAAACTAATGAATAGTGCTAAAATGAAAACCTATCACATGAGTGGAGCTTAAATAGTCCATATAAAATCAACTTGTATATTGTAGATGTATATGTATAAACTTTTTAATGTGGTATAATTTCAGGAGGTACAAGTGGTTTACGGTGGGACAAAACTGTAATCGCAAATAAAAAAAGTGTGAATGCCTCACTAAATCAACTGGTAAACAGTTCAAGGGAGGTTGAGAATGTCTCTCTCTTAGGCATTATTGTGAACCTGTACAGAAAGGGAAACCAACTGAATTTAAGCAGAACAACAGGAAAAAATAGAGAGTATGTTAACAGCAGTCTTTCTAATACAATATATGGCAAATTCCTTAGAATGTCAAACACTTTTGTTACTTAAGAGTGATAATATTGGGTTATGCTAGTGTACAAACTTTCTTATAATATTAATCATGAATGTTTATCTTTGCAGATTTCATGCACAGACAGGCATATTTGAACATGTTGATGTCATGGGTCTTCGTGCCATACACAATCTGCATGGCAGTATATCTTCTGACCCAACCTTTTTTTCCTTAATTGAGGAAAATCGAACATCAACATCTTTGCCATTCGTTGCCCAAGAAGCTCTATTTAATTCTATTTCGAATTGCTCAACATCAGGGGGAAAAGCTGGTGTATCCTATTTTCAATATTTCTCATCTGGTTCTGGGGAGGTACCAACTCCTACATATTTACCTAAATCTACTAGAAATTTGGTACTATATTACTACAGAAAGCATCAACCTGAACAAATGTTGTCACAACTTTTTAACAAGCCACACTTTTCAGTGAAAAGGAAGCCAGGACACTGTTCTTCAGCAAGAACTAAAAGACCACATTCTGAAGACAGCGTTGAAAATTTACCACTTTTTTTAAACCTGGCTGAACTTCCTGATAGTGATGACAAACCCTATTCGTTATTTGTAAAGCATTTTGTACAAAGGGGCACTTTGCTTTGGAGAGTACACACTACAACTGTGGACATTCTCACCATGAATTCTCTTTGTCTAGACAATGGGAATATAGATTCAAATAACTTTGTCCATGTCTATAAGTTTTATGAAGGACATTATTTTTGTGAGTGTAGCATGTTCTCCGTGGTCAGGAGTGTAAATCCTGACCATGTCTGCTCGCATATTCGATTTGTCCAAGAAAACATCAATCCTTTAACTCATATTCTATTTAACAATCCCGAATGTCTTCCCCAAACGTTTTTGGCCCAGAAATTATCAAAATCACTTTCTTCCATAAATATGCCAGTTTGTCCTCTGAGCTGTGGGGCTTTTCAGAGATATTCTGTTCTTGGAGATGACTTACTATCAGCAGCAATAGTGAAGATCCACAGTAACAGAATCTCTTGCATGAGTGGTGCTTGCCGGTCGGCAAAGGGCCATACTAGAAAGGTTGTGTATATGGAAAATGGCTGCCCGCACATTCAAAATATGCACAGAAATCGGCACAGCTGGTCCCAAAATCATTCCCTACATGAAGATCACAGTAGTGACGAAAATGATGATGAGGACACTGCCGAGACTAATGAAGAGCTGATCAATCCTGCTCCTATGAGTATGGAGAAGGTATGTTACTTGTGTTTTCGCAATTTCCGTTTAATGATCTAACTCAGAATTTATGAGGCAAGCACCATGATAGAACCCAAAACCTTTGCTCTTTCTAACATACTGGTGGCTAGTTATATAATCCATAACCATGCTTTTAACTGGTGTTTGCTCTCTTGCAGGAAAGATACTTTGATGAAGAGAGTGGAAAGTGGAGATTTCCCAGCATTAGTGCCCATCATCCTTCTAAACCAGACGCACAAAAGCTTTTGATGTCCAGGGAGTACCGCAGGGCAATTACCAATTCCACTAACCAAAGTAAGATTCCTATCAATATTAGAATTTATTTCTAATTACAAATTAATATTCATGTATTTTACAACAGACCAAGGGTAAATGCAGCAAAGTAAACAATGTTTTAGTGGAAAAAAAATTGATTTCTTCCAAAGGTTTCTGTTAAAAAATATTCAATATGTTTCAAAATGTGATTTAGGTGTTACAGTAGACAGTGAGGGTAGATATCTCATGGTCGATGACAAAGGTGTTGAACACCCTCTTCTATTGACACCTGCTCTAGATGAAGGCAAAATATGTCACTGTGGGGTAAGCAATATGTTTACTTTAACAATAAATTTAACTAATCCCGGTTCCAGGGTTGGCAGTTTCCGCCACTGGCAGTGAAAACCCCGGTCATAACATATATTTCTGTGCAGAAATACTTTCCCCCACGGCAGAAACTCCCTAAGTGGCAGAAACTGGCAGAAACTCAAAATTCTTATCAATTTTTCTCAATATTTTACCGGAAAGTATTTCTCTAAACCAAATAACACCATATATACCCTTTAAGTGATAAAAAATATCACATAACTTTATATGCATGTATATAAAACCAACATGAAAAACTATTTTTGGACAGCCACAAACCCTACTTGTGGCAGAAACTCTATATTTCTACTATGAAAATTTGAATTTAGTAATTCAATTTAGTCCTCCTGAAACATGAAACCACTCCAATACTCCAAACACTTAATTAGTAATTAAGTAATCTTTGACGTTTTAAGCCGGTTCAAATATTACTAGAATATTGATTGATATATTCTTATAATATTCAACCTCATAAGACAACTCTCTGTATGATCTTTGACAATGTATGAAAAGACACAATTATTACTAATTCTTTGACACTGGTTCAATGGCTGATGTAATTAAAACTTAATTTGAAGTATCATATTTTAGGTAAAGTATTGCAGCGATGCATTTCCTGATGGGATTCTCCACAAGCGCTTTTCGAATCCTACACTCTTGTTTGCAGAAAATGGTGTCATCAATGTGCAGGTAAATTTTAATTACTCCTACCTCCATCTTAATGAATTTTTGGTCGATGGACAAAGATCTGTAGGATTTTGTATTGATTAATTGTACTTAATGCTCATATTAAGTTAGTTTTATGTTTAATTGTATTAAAAAATTGCTAATCCTTTAACAAACGATTACAAATTTTCTGTCACAAAATACTTGAAAACGAAATATCTTTATGTATATCTTTTGTAGCACTATTGCATAATTTTCTTTATAATTGTCTTAAATAGATTGTATAGTTGTTCATTTTTTTAGATTCATCTAGATTGTATAGTATAATGATTTTTTAAAGATCTAATTATTTTAAGAGTGAACCTATTTGAATCCCCTGTGCTGATTAGTCATCTGTAGCAATGTATATTACTTTTGTGTTTGATTCTAATTCCTTCCGTACAGGTATAATTTTATAGATAAAATTGTGTTTTCAGATTATGGACCGTGCATGTTTAAATGAAAATGAGAAGTGTTTAATCCCATACTCTGGGGAGCAGGATGCCATCCACATTTTGTCTAAAGATACAGCGGGAGGAGAAGAAGTTGGATGGGACTATATAAACCTTGTCTCTACTGCACAAATGTCTTTGACAGCTTTTTGTGAGTTCATGAATACAAAGTATACCAGAGCAAGGTTTATGAGCAGGCAGATTTTCACCAAATTTATATTTTCATTTATGTCCAATTTCGATATTGACTTTCGGGAACAATGTGACATTTGTGGTACCAATCCCAGTATCCTGGCTTGTGATGGTACAAAATTAGGTATTTATTTTAAAAACTCTTCAGTTATTCCAATAGAGACTCCAACTATTAATAGAAGTCAGCCCCAACAACACAACAGCACTTTGAGACAATTTTTTGCATACTCTACAAAAGACAGTAAAGAGAAAAAAGAACAAATAATGAATGCAAAGAAACATTTGAAATATTTTATTTCAAAACACAATTCGATTGCAGGACCTTCAAGCAAAGATTGTAGTGATGATCAAGTCACTGATGAAATTCGTTTAACATGTATTTTGGAAAATGTACCAAATGATGCAAAAATTGTAATTGAAAAATTTGTGAATGATGATTTTTCACATTCTGTCAAACAGGCTCTTTCTGATATACTGTCATTTTTATGTACTGAGTATCCAGTCTCGGCTCTTATAAATTATAGATTTGTGGAAGAATTAGAACAAACTTTGGTCTCGGCAGATGTTAATATCTCAATGTTTAAATCCCAAATTCCAAAAGTATATAGGCTAGTACAAAGAGCTAAAGAATCACAGGAACTTGATTATATCATTTCATTTGTACGTTCTTTGATTAATCATGTTAAAGGAGTCCATGAGAATGACCTTCCTTACGCTCCACCTTCAAATATTATTGAAGTATACAATCCTGAAGTTCAGGGAAGAGCATACTATTTTACTTCTCATGGTGGTCGCGTAAGAGATCTTCCTTCTTATGAACCAAATAAGAAAGTTAAGGACACTGTGTCTGAGTGTTCAAAGGCGTATGAAGTAGCCACAAAAAGTGGCACTACTTTTTTATTTCTATGGTTCGATCCATTGCATGGCATTTGTTACGGTTTTCATGCCATTCCTACGAGTGAAGGTAGAAAAGATCCTTTTTGTTCTAGCCTGATGTATATGGAAACTCCTCCTTCAGAAATATTTTATGATTTTAGCTGCCAATTGCAAGAATATTGTTTGAATAGGGAACCACATTTTTTTCGTAAAACAAGATTTTTTCATGATATTTTTCATGGTTTTTCTCACAAATGTCCAGATGTTTTTACTTCCAAAGGAATTCCATCTTTAGACATTGGTGTTAATTCTGAAATATGTGAGCAATTCAATGCATATATTAAGAAAATTAGAAATAGTTGTAGAGCAATGAGTCAAAGTCATTTTGTATTTTTCCTTCAGTTTTTCATTCACCAGTGGAATATTAAGAAAAAACAACAACTTCAAAAGCAGTTGACCATGGCAAATAAGTTGTTACTTTAATTATGTAAGCATAAGTAAAAGTATACATCTTCACAGATAGATTGATTGATTTTGCGAAAAATCCATTCAAACTTACTGTCTTAATATTTTCAGACAATTTTCAATGTCCATCTTCAGAGACTTCTTGTTCTGTCATGTCTTTCTATGTGGCGATGGATAGAGAATGTCGGAAGATGAACATTAAAAATGTCAGGAAATATAAAGACAGTACGTTTGAATGGCAATCAATCTATCAATATACAAAGAAATCAAATGTATCTATTGACAAATATATATCTACACTCTTGAGGATGACTTGACTTTAATTTGTTTCAGTAATCTGGGTTACTATTTATTATTTCAATGAAATTTTAAAATTGTGTGTCATGCTATATTCTGCTTAAAAATTGTATTCTTTCATTTCTCGCTGTTTCCAGTGATAATATATTGATATATACTTTAATTCAGTCATTCTACTTCTGTGATAGTAAGATTTATAATCTATGGTTAGATGTACTATTTTAAAGAAAATACTGTGATGATTTCATGTGATGTTGACTCATTGTAGCGCAAAATGTGATACTGTAAATAATTGAATATACTCTTTTCGATGGAAATAAATTACGTTGGTATCAATGCATTTTTCTTTTTGAAATAGGATTATCCTATCTCATATAAAGCTTGATTTGCTCATGCAACTTATTCAGTATTCAGTTATACGGGTACCACTGGGTAATAAAAAAAAAAAAATTTCTGAATTAATTCGCATGATCAAGTGTCTAAATGAATTACTGTAGAATTTTGTCTCATATGCATGATACACGTAGTTGATATACATTGGTGTACTAGAAGTACATGTATCTGTAATAACAGCTAATAAATTTGATCTATTATTTTCAGATCTCATTGTATTATATATATATATATACCTGATTGAGTCAAGTGAATAAAGTTAGCACTAAATTGGTCTATTAAATGTCATTTGTAATATTAAAACATAAGTCATATGAAGTACAATAAGTGATGAAGGATACAAAAAATTATTAGCCTGTTTTCAGAAGACCCCAACAATTCATAATATATTCATGTAATAGCAAACGCACCAATACCATTACAGTTTATCACTCTTAGAGGTCTCGGAATAAGATGGCTTCCACAACCGTTCTATGATTTTCTTTCTCAACACATTCTATGAGCAACTTTAACTAAGCACTTTTACTTTATATTTATGATAAGATAAAAAGATCCTATGTCTGGTTCCATTGGTAATAGACCAATTCATTGTAAGTATGAGCGTTGCAATACATGTTCATATCGAGCACTTCTGCTTTCAGTTATTTACACTAAATGTAATTTGAGTGAAACAAAAGATATAAAAGGCAGATTTTAATATACTACAACCAAAAAGTAACGAAAAATAGTTAATGATTTTTAGTAAGGTTCCAAACAACAAAATCTTGAATAAGAACCTTGGGATCGACTTTGTATAACAGATTAATAGCTGAAGTTCCGTGCAGTTATGATTGCAAGCAGATTCCATCCTCTGTTAAGGATATATATTACAATATTACATATAACCATATTTACATCAGTTGTGCTTGATATAGAATCATTGAAAGCATAGAATGCACTAATTTTCAAGTAAGGTTGTGTAAGGTTCTTAAGTGCATAAACTGCAGTTAAGAACCTTTCAGCTTGAATTGGATGAAAGGGGTATATTTTGAGAACCATATGAAGCTCCCATAAGCCACAATGATAACTTCCACTAAATCAAAGTGATTGACATTGTTTAAAAATGTTATCGCTAAGATACGGATACTTGCATATGAATCCGTTCATATTGTCTGGTTCCAGTGGTACTAGACCAATTGATTGTAAGTATGAGCGTTGCAATACATGTTCATATCGAGCACTTCTGTTTTCAGTTATTTACACTAAATGTAATTTGAGTGAAACAAAAGATATAAAAGGCAGATTTTAATATATTACAACCAAAAAGTAACGAAAAATGGTTAATGATTTTTAGTAAGGTTCCAAACAACAAAATCTTGAATAAGAACCTTGGGATCGACTTTGTATAACAGATTAATAGCTGAAGTTCCGTGCAGTTATGATTGCAAGCAGATTCCATCCTCTGTTAAGGATATATATTACAATATTACATATAACCATATTTACATCAGTTGTGCTTGATATAGAATCATTGAAAGCATAGAATGCACTAATTTTCAAGTAGTGTTGTGTAAGGTTGTGTAAGGTTCTAAGAATTGCATAAACTGCAGTTAAGAACCTTTCAGCTTGAATTGGATGAAAGGGGTATATTTTGAGAACCATATGAAGCTCCCATAAGCCACAATGATAACTTCCACTAACTCAAAGTGATTGACATTGTTTAAAAATGTTATCGCTAAGATACGGATACTTGCATATGAATCCGTTCATATTGTCTGGTTCCAGTGGTACTAGACCAATTGATTGTAAGTATGAGCGTTGCAATACATGTTCATATCGAGCACTTCTGTTTTCAGTTATTTACACTAAATGTAATTTGAGTGAAAC
>JAGTTF010000441.1:0-13383 GCA_019095985.1 Streblospio benedicti
GTCCTCTTCTACCATCTAGATATTCGGGGGCTCGTTATATAATGACCTGCATTGATCACTATGATGGGTGGGCAGAGGCATATCCTTTAGTAAGAAAGACAAAACGAAGCAGTCTGGGGAAAGATTACGAAACAGTATATTCCCAGGTTCTCAGTTCCAGAGGTGATTCTCACCGACCAAGGGTCTAATTTAAAGGACAGGAGTTCAAGCAGTGGTTGGAGGGTATGGGGATTGAACATCGAAGGACAAGTCCCTTACCATCCTCAATCGAATGGCCGTACCGAGATTTAATGGTACGTTAAAAGCATATTTTACGTAAGTTGGTGAACGGAAATCATGCTGACTGGGAAGACCAGCTAGGTGCAGCTTTGACAGCATACCGCATCAGTACTTCAACGTCACTGGACAAAGTCCATTCATGTTGAATACGTTCACCCTCCCAGGTATCCTCTTACTAGGCTACTCTCTCTGAAGACTCATCAAGATCCTTTGAGAACCGTCTTGAACTGCAAAAGCAGATCTGATGCAGCATGCAGCTACAGCCACGAGGATAGTAAGGCATTATAATGCGACAGCGTCTTGCTAGACAGGCTAATGCAGAGGTCATTAAGCCAGGTGATAAGGTTATAGTCGAGCTCGAGAACCCAACTTTTGACAGCTCAGTGGGACTATGGCTTTATTGTTACTAAAGTAAATGGCAAAGTACTCAATATTTTACATCCAACAACAGGGGTAAAGCAGATCATAAACCGAGATCAGGTAAGGTTAGTTGACCCAGATATCGCTTGGGATTCGATTCACCCTCGACCTAGGCGTGCAAACAAACCAAGCTCGAGTTAAATCGGTCGGCCCGAGCCAATCCACCGCCTGATTGTGGTCCTGCCAACGGTGATGGAAATCCCTTTGATAATGTTCCCTTTGGACGATGATAAACAATCGGCATTCAGGCCTCCAGCACTCGAGGCTGGAAGCTCACACACACCGCTCGCCTAGCGTAGCGCTACCGTACAGTCTAGCCATGCTATATAAGCTGGGACGCAGCGTTGCCAGCTGAGTTGATGAATAAACCTTCAAACTGCTCAGCTGTCTTATTCAACTACAACATTGGCGGAGATAGTCACGAATTGAATCATCCTTTCACCACTTCCAGTCTGTTGCAGATTGCGCCTCATTGAGCACTTGTCGCCGCCCGCTACGCCACCGCAACCACTCCAGCTACCGTGCGCTGCTGGACATCAGCTCCCGTCGACATCGCCGCTGCTCCCAAAGGACCGCACCCGCGCTTCAACGACCTCGGCTGCGCCGCCCGCTCATCAACCCGTGCCGCCATACACCGGAATTACTCCCAGCGGACCGTCCACGCCTCACCAGCCGCCTTCACCCGTGCTCCCCCGAGGATAGCCAGCCAGCCGACCCGCCACCCGCGCGTGCCGCCTTCCTCAGTGCGACTACGGCCAACGTATGGCTGCCGCGACTCCAATCAGCAACCGACACGCAGTCGAGTGTGAGATTTGTAAAGAACTGCTTGTCTTCTCGACAAAGCAGCAAGTCCTCACATTCCTGCACGACCCCGTGTGTTCCGACGATTGCGCCGAGCGGGACGACGTGGACAAGTACCTGCCACACGTCAGTTTCCCGGGGTCCTGCAAAGTCTGCAACGCCCTGATTGATTTCCCAACAGCCGCGGCGCTCCGTCAGTTTCGTGCCCGGCCCATCTGCTCCGACAGCTGCGCCTTCCTCGACCACGAGGGGCTTCCGTACGTGGCTCCCGATCCCAACCTACCAAGGCGCAGGCACGAGACTATCCACCCAAGAGGCCTTACCCCTCCGCGCCAGCTGCAGCACTCTGCCAAAATCACAGATTTTGTAGCAGCGTGTATTTCCTGTGAGAAGCAACTGTTTTTCGGCTCAAAACAGGAGCTCGATCGCTTCCGGGAAGTGCCGCTGTGCTCGTCAGAGTGCTACTTCTGGGACCAGGAGTGGAAGCAAAACACGCCCCACATCACTGAATACGTCCCCCACTTTCCAAACAACAATCCCTCCTGTCAGTAAATATCAAAAATACGTTCATTTCCACCACCAATATCCCCTGCCAGTAAACATCTGCTAATAATCACCATCACTCCGACCACATCGCTCTCTACTAGACTTGACCCTGACCTCTAATCTAATCTAATCTGCTCACCCAACACCGCCGCCGCCAACTCTCAGCCATGGAATCCGAGCCTGAACTCTACAGGAATGTCTCGGACGCATGTGGCGACCTCGATGCCACCGTGCCTCACGCCCGGTCAAGCGACGACATCGACATGCATCGCCACACGACCACTGTGTCCCGGCCAGAGGCAGGCAACTACAATAGAAACCTCCATACAACACCAATTCCGCGTGCATCATCGGCCTCCCAGACGTTACCCGGCGAAACAGGCCCAACGGCGACGTCTACGCCGCACTCCGAGACGCCAGCGGCCGCAGCCTCCTCACAGGCCGCCACTGACCCCGCCGGCAACCTTGCCGCGTCAAAGCCGCGAGGCCCCCAACCAGACCTGGCCCCCCCCCCCGGAAAAGCGACCCACACCGGCGGCCCCAACACGGCTGGATTCACGCCAGACGCAGCCCATCGGATCCAGGCAGTCTCCGCCACAGCCGTCTCCATCAAAGCCTGCTGGACCGATTCCCGAACGACACCATTCACCAACCCACCTGGTTACCACCCGCGACCAATAGGCCCCATTAGTGCGATCTCAACAGGCGCCTTGGCTCTGCCATGACCACGCCCTGCGTCACACCCCGAGAATGCATGGCATTCCCCAGACCGCCTGTCGCGCCACGAATTCTGATCGCCATCAGCTGCCACGTTTCTCCATGCCGACTTCAAAAAGGTCATGGTTCAGACCACGTCACAGCTGACCGCCGATTTTCTCACTCATCTAGACCGAATCACCACACGCACCGATGCTATGGATCACAGCTGGGCTCACTTCAAACACATGCAGGCAGCAGCTGACAAAAGGGCCGACCAGCAAATCCTGTACATCAAAAAGGATCACAAGGAAAACGCTAAACAAATTGAGATGCTGCAACAGGAAAACGCAGCCATCATTCACGACCTCAATACCGTCCATGATCATCAAACGGACCAGCTTAAACAGTATGTCAAACAATCAGTACATGACATGGAAAAGCTACTGACAGAGCGCCAGCAACAGGCCATCCGCCAACTGTGCCACGAAATCGGAGACCAGCCCCAGGGCTCACCCAGTCAAACCCAGCCACACTCTTCACACGGCACAGTTCAGAATGGCGTGTATACGCCATCTAGACGCCATGCCAACACCTCATGCGCGCCACACGCGCGGGACACCTCGCCCACCGGTGCGCCACACTTCCACGAGCCGCCAGCCGCGACCCACCAAGCCACATCACACGCTGCGGATCCCCGCTACGCCCGCCAGACAACATCTGGCATCAATCAGCACCTCCCGCCGGCATCCACCGCTGATTACCCCCCGATGCGCACTGCTGCCGATCCAGCATATGCACTCTGTGGTAAACTTGCTGACCTCATCGAAAAGATGACGGATAGGCCAAAACCTACACGACGAGATGCGCCAAAGGTTAGCGCTCCTACATTTAATGGAGCTCAAGATGCCAGTTTTGAAACATGGCGATCTAGCCTGGAGGACACGTTTACGTATCTCCAGTGGCCATCAGACGATCCACAACGGCTGGCGCTGCTGCCCACGGTCCTACAAGACTATGCCAAGGTGCATTATAATAGCATGCCTCAAGCCGACAAGGTCACATATGAAACGGCGATGTCAAACCTCGCCAAGGCCTTCTCCATCGCACATCAGCCCCCTACCACCCGAGCAGCCCGCCTCCAACGCCCACAAGGCCCTACGGAGTCCGTGCGCGACTTTAACCTCGAAATTTCCCGCCGACTACAGGAATGCAACATCACTGACGCTGATAGACAGCTGGACATCTACGTCCAAAACCTCCGCGCTGACGTTTCCCAACGTGTCCTGCTCATGCTGCCCACAACCCTGCGTCAAGCCCAAATCTGCGCGGAAACAGTAGAGCACAGTCTAGCAATTACTCATAGAACCACCGTGCTAGCGATCAACCAACCGCCCCCCCAAGACAGGCGGGACACCAACAGATACCGATCTAACAGTCGGGGTTACCGCGATTCTAACAATCGCTCTCGTTATGACAATCATAACCAACGTAACTATCGCAGTCAGTCACGTGACAGACGTCCCCAATCTCAACAATCGCGGGAACGTAGACAACGGAGCTCGTCATACGATAACCGTCGCGGACCAAGCCGGGACAGGTTCAATTCACGTCCTCGGCAACGAAGTAATAGCGACCAACGCGGAAACAGATATCCAAGGTCGCCTTCCTTCAACAAAAACAGATATGATAGATCTCCCACACCGCACGTCAACGCCATTCATGACGGCGAACAAGCGACAAAAAACTAGAATACGTACCAGGATCCATACTGCCTATGTCTTATGCAACAGACAGTTCTCAAACAATAGTTTCCACAACAATATATAATAGCAACCTGGTACGTATCAGAACGCCTTCCTTGAAACAATCGACAGCTCTCCTGGATACGGGTAGCTCCATCAATTGTATCAGCCTGGCGTCTCTAAACAAACTCTATCCAAAGGCCACTCAACTCATCCCATCTACACGGGTTTTTACCACGGCGTCAGCGTCAACACTCAAGACAATCGGCAAAACACGATTATCGTTCTATTTGGCGGATGTGCCAGTTACAGCATTATTTTATGTATTCAAAACTGCTAATTTTAATTTTATTCTTGGCGTCCCGTTCATCAAATCCAACAAGATTCTTATGAACCTAGCCGAGAATACCGTACATATGCCGACTCCAGTATGCGACGTACACACAGACGAACATCTTGAATTATCGCCACAATCTACGTCAATTATCGCAGGCCGCCTCTCATCCAATATGATCCTGCAATCAGGCCTTCACGGTACCATCCAAAACTCCTCGATACAAGACGGCATTCACGTCATCGCCACTGCATCTACGACACAAGCTTCCCACGTCCCATTGATGGTCTGTAACAATACTAAGCAACCCATAAATATTCCCAAAGGTACCAACATTGCCACTTTCACGCCCATGGAGGAGGATGACATAACCAACGAACCACCTTCCCCCACAGCAAAACATGAAGATCAAGACGAAACGCCGGCGTTTAACCTCGACAACCTCTCCAATGACCAACCCTACCAACAACAGGTACTGGAAATCTTAAACGAGCACACCGCTGCCTTCATGACCAAAAATGGTAAATTAGGCGAATGCAAACATTCACCTCTCAAAATCACACTGAAACCCGATGCAGAACCCAAGCACTTCTCTCAATATCGTTATCACCCGGAAGTGCGCAAACGAATGGCAGAAAAGATCAAAGAAATGCTCGATCAAGGTATAATCGAGGTGTCATCACACGTGAAATGGGTAAGCCCCCTCGTCCCTGTCAAGAAGGGGGGTGAAAAAGAGTCGTAAACACCTCCAATCAGCCAGTGACACGTACGAACTCAGACCGATCGTAGATTTACGCGGCCTTAACAAAAACTGCGTTTTCGGGCGATGGGTGATCCCAAGTGTGCAAACAATCGTGGACACCATCGCAGAACGAAAGGGGGCCGTCTTCACCACCCTAGACCTCAAGCAGGGTTATTTTCAGGTCCCCCTCCATAAAGACAGCCAACCCCTATGCGGTTTTCACTTTGACAACAAGGCCTTCATGTTCAAACGCTGTCCACAAGGTCTCTGTTCAGCTCCTTCTCATTTTTCCAAGGTCATGGCCACGGTCCTTCGTGAACACATCGGTAAATGTGCTACTGCTTACTTAGATGACGTACTCATATTTTCGCCCAACAAGCAACAACACCTTGAAGACCTCCATAACGTCCTCACATCCATCGAAGAATCAGGTCTCAAACTGGCCACATCAAAATGCACGTTCGGAGCAACCTCATGCGATTTCCTCGGTCACACCATCACTCCCGAGGGAATACAACCCTCGCAGGCGCATACAGATGCCATTACGTCATTCCCTACCCCCTCTAAGCCCAGGGAATTAAAAAGTTTCCTTGGCATTTGCGGTTATTTTTCCAACTACATTCCAAAAAAGGGAGACAAAATCACCCCCCTCCTCAGCCTACTCAAAAAAGGCGCCAAATGGGAATGGACGCCAACTTGCTCCACAAGCTTCAAATCACTCAAACACGCACTTGCGTCCAGGCCTTTGCTCCACTATGCTGATCACAACAAAAGATTTTTTCTCTTCACCGACGCCAGTTGCTCGGCCATTAGCGGCGCACTTATGCAACACGACAAACAAGGCAATTTGGTACCAGTAGCCTACTGTGGACGATCACTCACAGAGCCAGAACGTAAGCGAGCTATTCTGGAACTGGAACTGCTAGCAGTCTGCTACTCATTAGCGCAATTCGACTACTATCTCAGCTACAATCAATTCACGCTCTACGTTGACAATAATTCGCTTACCAAGATCCTAGCCAACGAGAAAAAGCTCACACCAAAATTAGCTCGCTGGGTTCTTTATATCAGCGGATTCGACTACGAAATACATCACATCAAAGGTGCCAACAATGTACTAGCAGACGGGTTATCTCGCAGAACGTACACCATCAATCACACTCCAGCAGACGACAAACTAGACACGTTCCCACTGCACCCTACAGACATTGCTGCCGTCACACGCTCAGCGTCCAAGGCGGAAGCCACAACACAGGAACACAACACCGACACCGCCGATAACCTGCAAACCACCCAATCGTCGCTGCCGCAAATTCATGCGCCAAACGCGCCCCCAAGCCACACGAAATCTCCTCCACTATCTAAGCGTGTGACATTCCAAGACGAGGCGGCCAGTGCACCACCCACACGGCGTAACACCCCGTTTCCCGCTGGCCTAATCCCACAGGATTTCCAATTAGCGCAACAACGTGACGTGTTTACAACAAAGCAAACGCACATTGCCTACTCGGTACTCCCGAATTACTATACAATATATCACCAGACAGTAGAAACCCGCACACATCGCCACAACTCCGTATAGTTGTGCCAGCGGAAATGCAGCAAACAGTCGTCAAAACAGTACACGATTCACACATTGGCACCCATTTCGGCGTAGACAAAACCTTAGATCTCATCCAACGTACATATGTGCCCTCGACGATCCTCACAGCAACAAAGAAGCTACAATCCATCAACCGTGGACCATACAAAGTCATAAAACGAACCCCACACCAAGTTTACCTCCACGATATCACCCAAAATAAACCTCTCAAAAACCCAGTTAGTATCTCACACATAATTCGACCCCTCACATTTTTACGGCAATTAAATTCCCATTTACAATTACAAATTATCACACATGCAAAACATCACCACTTCACCATATTACATTCATGACCAACCCCACAACTAGGCTGGCGCCATCGCATTAATCTAACCTCCCCAAATCAAAATATAGCTCTGCGCCCGCACACTCCCTGTCACGCTAAACCGAATTGGAAACCCAATATGGCCAGGAAGGCAAGCCGTGGCCTAGGTTTACCAACAAGGGGCGCGCCGTAACGCGAGTTGTTTCCTCACCGAGTGCTGACTGCAACGAAGGGAACCCAGGGTGTCCCCTCGCCGCAACCACCACCGACAAGGCTACAAGTCTACAACCACTGGCGTCGTCAAGCGAACAGCGAAGTCACTACGGGGCGCATTTCCCGCGCCGCATTCTAAAGCCAATACACCATGGCGGCCACATGGATGTAGCACGCATCCTAGTCAAAATGGTACATCCGTCTATTTCCAACAACATGCCAGCGCCAAGCCTACCCCGCAGACATCACCTCACACGCTAATTAACCACACACGCAGCGCTCAGTGGCCGTCAGTGCCCAGTGGCACCGCCACAAATTAGTCTAACCGCCACATCCGGTTCCGCTTTGAGTGCGGTTCCGCACGCTGCGGCGCGCTACATAACAAGCCGCTCGCCACAACTCAATCACTTCTCACCTTCGCCTGCTGCGGATCACTTCTACAAGCCGTACACCACCTGCAAACACTGCTCGTCTCAACTCACCACACCTATACAACGCTGCCCGCTTCAACTGACCTCTCTACACATCGCTAAACACGGTCGACTCATGGCTAAACCAACACCCGGAAGCACAGGAAACGGCAGTACAGGCAACGGCAACACAGGCAACAGCTTGTCGTCCAAATATATAGCAAGCTGTGCAGTGTGCAAAACTCTTATATTTTTTAAATATAAACAAGAATTTGATAACTTCAACAGCGATCCCTTTTGCGACGAAGAGTGTACTTTCTTAGCCCTGCAAAACTTATCGTGCGCCGACTCCACACCAAGCAACAAATCCAAGAAATAATCCACGTCCACTCGTCGACCACGATACCACCTTCCACACCAGTCCACCCCCTTTCCGCCACGCCAACCTGCCGACCACTCAACACTTCATTAACCACAGGACACGCACAGCCGTGCATGCCTACACCTCCCAACCATCCATCATCACAGCCTCGTTACTCATGGGATTCATACCACCTCAAGCGCGCCGGCGTCGCGTCACGTCGGCTCAAACCCGCCCGACTACAGTCGCTGACGCCATCTCTCCTGTTCATCTTCCTCTTCTCCTCAACGTATATACCATCACACGCCGCACCCCCTCACGTCACTTACAAAGCGGCCGTGGGACTGCTCTTTACGCACGAACCTCATGCGATACTACACACGGACGGCAATGTTGACCTGCATTTCATGATAGATATGCCTCCCCTGCATGAGATGGCACAAGAGATTTACAGCGACGAAAACATCGCCATGGAGTGCAATCTGAATGGCACAGGTCAAAACCTGTGTCTATACATAAAGAATATCACCAAGTTAGAACTAAAGCAACTACGACACCTAAAACACCAGACCGAACGCCACATGGACATCTATAACAACTTACTGCAACAATTTATGCTAGTAGAAGGACCACAGAAACGGTCATGGCTACCCTTAGGCGGCGTATTTTCCACAGTGTTCGGCACAGCCAAGCACTCCGACGTCAAAAAACTTAAAGCTCAACTTAAATCGCTGTCAGCAAATGCACAAGCTCTCGATGCTAACTACGACAACTTGTACACCGCTTTCCGTGACACGATCAATGCCACAACACACCACGTAAATGCCCTAGTCACGCTAGTGCGACACCAGGACGAGACTCTGCTATCGACAATCCAAAATATAGATAGGCTAAATACCCAAATCAACGACTTCGTGTCCTTTGCCTCACCCAGCGAACTCAACTACCTGTTAGAATTGCTAGCGGTGCTGAACAGACTCCAGCAACGGACAGAACACATCCTACAATTTCACGACGTTATCGCGGAGTTTACCGATGGTTTAAAAACCCTTGCCAAAAACAACCTGCCACCAAGCCTACTTTCACAAAAGTCCCTCATCAAAGGCCTCCGCAAACTGTCTTTCAACATTCGCCGATATAACTACCAACCGCTGCCCTACAACCATCTCAAACAATTCTATTATCGCACCTCCACAGTCATGGGACATTTTATAGACAACGCGCTGGTTATTACAATTCCAGTGCCCATCATCTCATCAACACCACTGATCTTTAACCTATATCACATGACCACCCAGCCAGTCCCCATACACGGACCAGTAACAAATCAAGCCCCATTCACCAGGCTCCAACTGGAACACGAATATTTCTTGATCTCAACAAACAACGATTACTACGGTTTTGCAACGTCAGCAGAAGTCACGGCATGTCGACAGAATGCACACGTATGCCACCTACCGGAAGTTCTTCATCATCGCAGCAGGGGTGGGTGCGAATATAACATATTTTCCAACATAGATAATATAGACAGGTGCAACTTCCGCGTATTCGTCCAGGACTCCCTCCAATCGGCGACACGTGTCGGCAAACACGAATACCTCCTACACGGGTTCAACCAGTCCATCACCATCAAATGTGCAGAAAAAGATCAAACGCAAATGCAAATCACCACACATACCATAGTCACCCTCGGATGTTACTGTCATATAGTGGTAGACAACGTAATTATCGGACCGCGCATCCAGGACTGTGAATCAACTCAAACCAGCGAAGTAGTAGCTGAATACCCGGTCAACCTTCAATTGGCACGCGAAATGAACGCCCTCAGCACCCTACAATTCCCCCAAGTAGATTTCACCAGCAAATCTCAGCCCACCGCCAATTTTGTCGACATGACGAAATACACAGAGCAATTACAACGTGACCTCCACACTAGCTTGGAACTCGGCATAAATGCTCAACAGGTGTTCGACAAACTCGACCAATACAAAAAGCAAGAACTCGACAACACAATCTACATCCCAGAAGACAGCTCAATGTCCTTCATCGAAATAGTAATATTGGCATTCCTGACGTTATGGAACATGCTCCTGACGTTAGCACTCGTGGCGTTTTGGTATGCAAGCCGAACGGACAACAGCCCTGACGTACCAAACGTGTCAGCCTTAGCATCTGCCCTACCCCTCGTACTAACTTTCGACATGGGAACCACGCCCCCCACCACACCACCTCCATGCGCTGTAGACGAAATAGAAGATGAATTGACTATAATCGCATACGCCCTCCTGGGAACCACGGTCTGTTTTATTTTATACGCAGCTTATAAAGTATTGTCAAAGTATAGAACTTACAAGCGGCTTCAAGACCACAGCTTGTTAAATCAATCAGTGGGACTATACTACAAGATCTTTTCGGCAGACCATCAAGTCATACTGTTCCTTCGCGACATCCCAGTGGACTCACGCATGAAGATTGCAGAATTGCCACGATTCAGAGGCTACGTGCTTGTAACACGGTCCTGCTGGCCGAAAATCACACTCGACTGGCAAAATGATCTAACTCTACAGTTGGGCGAAGACACAATCACAATCGCCATGCCAAACACATTTTATATATCTATCAGCAATGCAGCGATTCTCAAAATCATGAATGACGACAACTATTTTGGATGTCTACTCATTAAAAGGCACGACCAAAATTACTACAGTAATATCAGAAATGAAGACGCAACAGCTCATGATATGTAATTTATTTCTACAACAATCCCCTCACCACTACACTACATACCAAACCACCATAAGCACACAAATAAAAAAAAAAAAAAATATACTAAAAAATATATATAAAACCTCATATATATATCCACCACCACCACATTGAAAAATCCCATCTATATCGTACCACCACCACACAACTATCACACAAAAACACATTATATACAATGTCTACAAAACCTCACTGTCACAATACATGCACTGTCTTTAATATCCACAAAAAACCACTATCCAATCCATCCCTAATATCGCTCCTAATCCAATCACTCTATATCCTTACGACTACCCGATCACACCGCTATCACACATATCCACCACGTTCATTCACTGTCGACGAGGGCTCCTGCTCTTAGCCCGTCTCGTTGACCGATCATCGTCACGCGCCCGCTCGCGACTACGCCGCCGACGCCTCCGAACGCCATCCCGCCCCTCACCGCCTGCAGGAGCACTTCCCAGCAAACCAGCGGGAAATGCTGGCGGCGGGCAAAACTGGGGGATGTATCCATGTCCCCCAGGGCGCTCCACTCTCTCATATTCCACCTGCGACCGATGCAGGGGCGCCGGCATCCGCCACTCGTCGGGCTCGTGGCGTACACGCCCCGGTCAGACGCCTCTTCACGGGGACGCCCAGCCCCTACGTCATCGATGCAGGGCGTGGAGGCGCGCCCGTCGGACGGCGCCGTTGTTCGATCTCCCGCTCCATGGCACGTCCCCGGCTGGTGTCGTGGACGCCATATCTAACCTCCACAGTCTCTGCGCTCACACCGGACTCCAGATTGCGGACGGCGGCCCGCACACGGCCCCGCCCGCTCGTCGCCTCTTCCGGCGACGAGCACAATGACGCCTCCGAGGCGTGCACGTCGACTACGTCCACCACCTGCAGGGCGCACGGTCTCCTCGACGACTACAGGAGCGGCCTCGACAGTCGCCCGGGCAGCCTCTGCCGCAGCAGCCTCCTCCTCCGCACGGATAATGGCATCCGCTGCCGCTGCACTGCTGCCTTCGCCACCAGGAACCGCCACGTCAGCCTCCGGCCCCAGCCGAGCGGTCCCCATGCCGAGCGGCCCCGAAAGACAACCCCGCGACTGCTGCCCCCAACTCAGCAGGCTCCACAGTGAATCGGTTGCTCGATCGGTGATTCTCCATCACCCATCTGCAAAACAAAAATCAAATGATGCCATTAACATCCAACCGCAATCATGACAACACGAAAATCATCAACATTGGCATCAACCCCAACACCCCATAAAGACACCAACTTACGTGATAGAGGCGTAGGATAGCGCGAAAACATTGCCACCAAATCTCCCCTGCAGGCGAGCCAATTCATCCAGGCTGACGTCGCCAAATCTCGCTAGAAGGGTAAATTTATCCATTATTTTCAACTTAAAACTTCAACAAACTACAAATTTGCAAATACAACCGTATTCAATGGGATCCAACAAAGGAGTGACGTCCCCACGTGCATCATCTTCATCTCTTCACGCCCCAGACAACAAAAATAACGAGACATCATCTCATCAACCTCATCAACCCACGCATGACCACCGCGCCTGACACTCCTCCCCCACGGACCTGACCTGGACTCCCCGCCGCGACCACACGCGCCAACAAGACCCGACATGCGGAACCCACGGCGCCCGACCTGGACTCCCCGCTGCGACCGCCACGCGCCCAATCGACGCCAACCTCGGCATGTTTGTCCATACCATATTGTACAAATTACCATAGTTCACCGCTGTCTTATCTTAGCAATTCATTACCTCAAATTAGCACCTTACGTGCCCAATTTAGCAATCTGTACATTATTTTCAAACCATTAGTTCAGTGTTATATGTTAGCTATACCTAGTTTGTTCAATTATACGACATTACATGTTTCCTCACTTAACTTAATCATCAGTAGTTCAAACCACAACTGAGGTGAAATGTCAAATAAACTGTATTCCATATCTATAACCAAGTATATCTCCAAATGTAGATTTAAGTTTATTGTGTATTGTGTGCCATATAATAATACACCCTATGTTTATCATATTAGTTATGCCTTTATTATATATATATATTTCTTACAATTAATCTTATGTGTGCTGTGCATTAAGTGTTATCTACGTATACAAACTTCATGTCTTAACCTAGCATATCTCATTGTG
>JAGTTF010000441.1:13483-26998 GCA_019095985.1 Streblospio benedicti
AAATTATTTTTGTATTTATTTTAATTTTAATTTTTAATTCTCGTTTTTGTTGCAAATGGAAAAAACACTGATAAAAAAAAAAGGTAAAAAAGATCTTTAAAAAAGTAGAGAAAAGGCACATAAAAAAAATTTTGAGGAACATGTCATAAATGAGCAACTATAGAATAAAAGGTTATTACAATTTTGGAATCAACAACATTATAAAGATATAATGTTTTTCATTCTAATTTCTTTTCAAGATGACGAAATCATCATTCATAAGTGTAACATGCATCCACTTTTTAAATAGAAAGTTCGATTATAATTTTGCATTGTAAGTAGCTAATCAATCTTACAAAAATGCTTGGCAGTCTATCCCACAACCCGAAAATTTTGCTAAGAAAGTAGGAGCTGTCATTCTGTGATATATGCGTCTTCAGCCTGTGGTCCTGTGCATGAGTGGGTGTTTATATTCGTTGTCAAAAGCCCGTGACAACTGATACCACAGTCGAAAATTCACCTCTGATCAGAAAGTCAACTTTTCATACACACTTATTGATTGATTAGTTCATGTTAAGTCTCTATATTATTATGTGTTTGTTGCATAACAAACAAAATGATCTTTTTAAAGCTTCTACGACTAGTAATAAAAGAAATTATAACTTCTACCTCTAATTTAATTCTATGTGCTGAGGATAAAGGCTAATGACTTTTTGATTGAAACCAGATGTCCGGTTGGTTTTATAAAATACATAAGAACTATGGAATACAAATACTGTTTGATGCATATTATCTATGGTCATTTAATGATAAAAAATGAACGTTTAATGGAGATTGTGCTATTAATATTAAGAAAGTTAGAACCAAAAGGCCCATGCATTGACTATGCATACAACTTTTCCTCATGCTCAATAGGTTTAGCTTTGTATCCATTTAATGTATTAATTATATTGTTTTTGCAAATTTTTTTCATACTATCACCATTAACATGATTTTCTTGTCAAGTCATCAAAAAAGAATATATTCCTCATCATTGATTACTATACGGTTTACTAAAAATTGTGGTAATTCCATTTTGTGTCAATAGAAATAAAATTATGATAAAAAGTTCAAAAATACAAAGTATTATTGTACATTTAAAAAGAGTCTGAGAACTACATGTATGAGAATGCGAAGTTAAAGTTGGGGGAAAACGAAACTTTGTATATAAACATTACAAACCCTGATGATCACAATGCTCATAAACTACATGATGAATCCTGCTGTCAACACACACGTGCACACTCTTGGCTGGCGGCAAGCACAAAACAGTGAGCAAAAAATACACGCTGGGGTTATGTGCTACACTGTTGGTGGGGATAGTGATAAAGGTAATCATTTGGTGACTATATTCATGACGTAGCATTGGAATGTTACTTAAAGATAGCTCTCTACCTGGGTACATTTTTGTTCATAGCAATCTAAGAGATCCCGTTGCCTTGTTGCGTTCAAACAATACTGGCTCTCATTAAAAAGTTGAATGCCAGTCTGGTCAGCCCATAATGGTTTACATGTCACAGGTGTCCCTAGAGGACAGAGTAATGGCTACAACGTGTGTGGGTTTTGTTGGCGTCTGGCTTGCATTTGCCTCACGCATTGCAACAAGTTGCTTATACTTAACAGCATGTTTCATTAATTGGACTTCAATGTTTGAGCCAATTGTGAAATTGAATCTCTCATAGGGAAAGAGCCAAGTTGAGTATAAACTTCGAAGTTTAACATATCCTGTTTAATGTGCATACATAAATGCAAATTAGGAGTTATGATGTTTGGAACATCTTTAGGTGTAAAAGCGATTGAAGCTGACTCCACAAACTTAACAAGTAGGTGATGACCAATATCTATGTCGATTTTGTGACAGTTTGTTGAACTATGTGGCGGCAAGCAAGAACAAAAGTCTGCCATACTTTTAAATGTTCTTGTGCTAAAACACCTTGAAGTGCAAAAAGTGAATAGGTCAAAATCAGCTTTTCCACTCATAAGCAAGTCCAGGAGGCCCAGTTACTAGAGAAAGTTTTTGGTCTCCACCCATTTTTCGTTGGAAGCACTTAACATGTCCTAATCGTTTGTCTATCGTTTTTCAAATCATCGGTTGTGAACAATTCTAACTTCACAATCCATATTTTGCCACAAATATGTTTTAGCAATACCTGTAAAGAGATTATGCATTGCATCGATGGTACAAAAATTTACAGTGTCAAAAATACAGTAAGTTTAATAATGGTGTGTACCGATAACCGCATTTGCTCTCTTTTTCTGCAAGCTAGTTTTTGATTGCATCTTTGCTTGCATCTCATTTACAGCTTTGCGATGTCCAGCAACTGTTCGTTTGTCCTACAAGTGCACATCCCACCACTATAATCCATACTTCCAACCATACCTTTAAATTCTTTTAAGCATTTAGAACACCCAAGTTTTGAGCTGTGTCCTAACATCCCACACATTTCCTGGCAGCTGGTATATCACAAGTAACAAGGATTAGAGCACCTCGTACATAAACCCCTGCGTGTGGATGTACATGTGTTGTGATTTTAATTCCAGTCCACAAAATGTTTAATTGTCCACTAAGGGATTCAAGAAATATTCCAGACTGGACGGTTCTTTACTTAAATTTGGAATAGCCCCCACAACTATCCAGTTTTCCTCAAATATCTTTTTCGCGGGCAAATTAAGAAGAACAAGGTAAATACCCTACACTGATATCTGACCTGTGTTTATAAGGTTGGAACCAATCAATGTTCAAACTAAAGCCAAATGTGTTTTTCTGGTGGCTGCTGAAAAAATCCATCTGGCCTGCGCTTTGTTTTAGCAAAGTTTTTCCATATATACCCATCGTAGATATCGCTGTATACATCATAAGGAATATTTCTTTGAGTCCATTCTTTACATAACTCAACCATTCCAGGTCTTTTGGTATCTCCTCTAAACTGTTGATTATCGACTTATAACAATAATATTTTTTCGGTGAATATCTAAGATTTCCTGCTTTCCCTGAACTTTTTGAACCAATTCACAATTACACGGCGAAAATTTCCCTTTTCAAACGTTTTGTTGGTACACCTAGGTAAAACTACCTTTTCCACATTCTGTAAGAACATCAGTGGTTTTATACAAAAATGTACATTCAGGACAAACAATATATTTGGTGAAATTTTTCGAGATCAAATTTCAATATCTTGTTTAACATGTAAATTGATGTGGGAAAATGACTGTATCTATCGCTTACATGTAAATTGATGTGGGAAAATGACTGTATCTATAAGCTTACAATGTTTTTATCAAACTCAATAAATTTCCCATCCATTGTCACTAACATTATTATCAACTTGCCAATTACTGAGAGCTATCAATACATCCTTCAAATCTTTATGCTGCTGTGTTTCATACTCATTTACATCATTCTATTCAGAATGTCATTGATATCTTTTTGTCTTGCATTTGTCTTGCATTTTTTCTGGCTGGGTTGAGTTGCTTGCAGGAGCCTTGGTGTTGCTTGTTGTGTCGTCTACACCATTGTCATTGTCAACCTGAAGTTATGTATGAAAAGTAATCTTTTTACTTGTGGGCCGTGGGTATAAAAATGAACATTAACAATTCAGCTGCATAAATTCAAAAGATCAGAGAAATTCAAAAAAAGATCCAGAAAAATGCAACATCACTAGAAAAATGTTGACTCCTGCGCAATGAATATGCTAGCTTTGACATGTTAAGGAAAAACATACTTTTACGTAAAACCTCACTAATTTCTTATCATATCGTTTGTGTCTAAAGTTGTATTTAGATTTGTTTGCCACATTTAAAGTATTGTTAAAACTGCAGGAGAAAAATAACCATATTAGAAAGGATATTACTTTCTAGAAATCTCACATACATGTACATGTATATACAATGGAAAAGTGACAAAATTGAACACTGATACATTAAAATGAAGTGAGCACGCGGCTTTTATTCCAGCTAAGGTGGCGTTATAAGGCCTATTCGAGAAGGCTAAATTTAGAAAATCACATATGTTGATGAATTAGAAGTTGCTTTTAATGAAAAACTTTATATGATAGATAACCTATTGTATTTTTACTATCGATTTTATGCTTCAAAGGATGCCTACCTTATTTTTCAAGTAAAAATAGGTGACTCAATTCATCATGTTTCTGTAAACTCTTGGTAGTTTTTTCGCAGTGAAAAAGCTTTTAAGTTGATGTAGACTTCGTAATAACATTCCAGTGGACTCAGGCATGAAGATTGCAGAATTGCCACGATTCAGAGGCTACATGCGTTTCGTAACACGGTCCTGCTGGCCGAAAATCACACTCGACTGGCAAAATGATCTAACTTTGCAGTTGGGCGATGACACAATCACAATCGCCATGCCAAACACATTTCATATATCTATCAGCAATGCGGCAATTCTCAAAATCATGAATGGCGTCAACTATTTTGGATGTCTAGTCATAAAAGGCACGATCAAAATTACTACAGTAATATCAGAAATGAAGACGCAACAGCTCATGATATGTAATTTATTTCTACAACAATCCCCTCACACCACTACACACTCATATCAACCACCACCATAACCGCACACAAATAAAAAACAAAGCAAAAAATATATATATTAAAATATAATATGTAAAACCTCATATATATATCCACCACCACCACATTAAAATCCCATCTATATCGTACCACCACCATTAACATATCACAAACACACATTATATACAATGTCACATAATACACACAACTCTACACTGTCAATTCATACATGCTTGTCTCACAAAACAATACCCCCCCATAGAAAAAACACGTCCACTATCCCAAATATCCACCACGGTAATCAAATCATCCACCACGCTCATCACTATCACTCTATATCCTTACGACTACCCGATCACTCCGCTATCACACATATCCACCACGTTCATTCACTGTCGACGAGGGCTCCTGCTCCTAGCCCGTCTCGTTGACCGATCGTCGCCACGCGCTCGCGACTTCTGTCGCCCGCCTCCGCCCACCATCCGCCCCTCACCGCCTGCAGGAGCACTTCCCAGCAAACCAGCGGGGAAATGCTGGCGGCGGGCAAACTGGGGATGTATCCATGTCCTCCAGGGGCGCTCCACCCTCTCATATTCCACCTGATGCGATGCAGGGGCGCCGGCATCCGCCACTCGTCGGGCTCGTGGCGTACACGCCCCACGGTCGGGCGCCTCTTCACGGGGACGCCCAGCCGTCATCGATGCAGGGCGTGGAAGGAGCGCCCGTCGCCGGCGTCGCTGCTCGATCTCCCGCTCCATGGCCCGTCCCGGCTAGCGTAATGGGCGCCATATCTAACCTCCACAGTTTCTGCAATTACACAGACTCCAGATTTCGGACGGTGGCCCCGCTGCGGCCCGTCCGCTCGTCGCCTCTTCCAGCGGCGAGCACACTTTCGACGCCTGGAGGCGTGCACGTCATTTCACGTCCACCACCGCGAGCGGGTGAGGCGGTCTCCTCAACGATGACAGGAGCGGCCTCGGCAGCCGCCCGGGCGGCCTCCGCCCGCAGCAGCCTCTTCCTCGGGGCGCGGATGATGGCATCCGCTGCCGCTGCACTGTTGCCTTCGCCAACAGGACCGCCCGTCAGCCTCTGGACTCGCCTCCTGCCCCAGCCGGCGGTCCCAAACCGAAGGGTCCCAAAGGACAGCCCTGGCGACCGCTGCTCCCAACTCAGCGGCTCCACGATGAATCTGTTCTCGATTGATGATTCTCCATCACCCACCTGCAAAACATAGATATGCATGTCATTAACATCCAACCGCAATCATGACAACACTGCGATTTCGTCAAAATTGGCATCAACCCCAACACCCCCATAAGCACCAACTTACGTGATAGCGTACCTTGGCGGGGTAGTCGAGAAACATCTCGACGAACTCCCCTGCAGGCGCGCGCCAACTCCTCCAGGCTGATGTCAAACCTCGCGAGAAGAGTAAACTTATTCATGATAAGCCGCTCACAACTTTAACCCACACAATTCCACAAATACAACCGTACTTGATGGGATCAAATGAAAGAGTGGCGTCCACCACGTGCATCATCTTCATCTCTTCACGCCCCCAGACAACAAATATAACGAGACATCACCTCATCAAACCTCATCAACCCACGCATGACTCTGGCGCCTGGCTTTTCGCTCCCCCACGGACCTGACCTGGACTCCCCGCGCGACCACACGGCGCCTAAGACCCCGATTACGCCAGAATCGCGACCTCAGAATGTTTTGCTTCCATACCATATTGCCAAAATTAGCATAGTTCACCGTTGTTATTATCTTAGCAATTCATTACCTAAATTTCGCACCTTCGTGCCCAATTTAGCAATCTGTACATTATATTTGAACCATTAGTTCAGTGTTATATGTTAGCCACGCCTAGTTTGATTAATTATCGACATTAATGTGTTTTCTAACTTATACATAAGTAGTTAAAAAAAACTTTGAAGTAAATTGTCAAGTAAACTGTCTTCCATGTCTATAGACACGTATATCTCAAACTGTAGATTTAGCTATATTGTGTATTGTGTGCCATGCGATAATACACCCTATGTTTATCGTATTCGTTATACCTTTATTATATATATATCTTACGATTAATCTTATGTGTGCCGTGCATTATTTGTTATCTATGTATCCAACTTCATGTCTTAACCACGCATACCTCATTATGTAGAGGTAGCCGTATGCGTGTATTATACACTCTATATGTTTATCTGTAATCATTATGCCTTCATTATATATATATATATATCTAATCATTGGTTTTTATGTATGCTGTACATTATATGCTATATATGTATCCAGTAGCTGTCAACTTCTCCCACTTATTGGCTCACTAGACTCAAAATTAGTAAGGAAAAAAAAACTAGTTTTTTTAAGAGGGGGTAACATGCGGGCGGCATACAAGCCTCCAGCACTCACGCTGGAGGCTCACATACACCCTACCGCCTAAGCTTTTGGCTTTATCAAATATATACTTGACCTCTTATTTAATAATGCATTTATTTACAAAGATAAATGTTTGCTTTGATTTTCAAGTAAGTAATAATTCACTCCAAGAAGTTGGAAAAATGGGCTCAGGGCCTACATGTCTGAAAAAAGTGGTCTCTGTCTCACAATTATGTGGGCCCGGTCAGAAGAGAAGGGGGCATTGCTGACATGCCTTGTCAAAGTACTTGTTTCTAAGGTTACTGGTCCCTTTCGTGAAGGTAGCTTTTTTGATTTACTTTCCACATAACGAACAATACACCAAGTTGTTTTCAAAATCATATTTCAGCCACATATGCCGCTTCTCCCAGTTCTTCTGGTACACTTTTATTTTATTTGTTGGATGTTCTTTAGATGCACTATTAGTTGCACCTTGAGACTTTTCATGGTCTGAGTGACAGTGGGTGTTGCTGGACCCTCCTTATTCCACAACTTGAATAAACTTTGTTCTTTCATATCAATATTTACCTCTTAATCAATTTCAATATGCCAAAAAATCCGCTTGATACAATTACTCCCGTCTTACTCTTCAAATTCCAGACCAGTGTCTATCTAGTTTGAGTCATCATGCATAACTTTGTCACAAAGTCCCCATAGCCTTGCATACACTGCCACGGAGTCTTTGCCGAGCAGTCAGAGTGCTGCTAAACTTGAAGCTGTGATGATCGAACTGATCCTCCTATATTATCAAACAGCTCCGCTATCATTCGGCATGCTTCATTAGCATCAAAATCATTATTATTTACCATATCAATATTGGATGTTTTAACAGGTGCTGAATCAACAAGTCTACTGACGGAAGATTCACAGGGTATGAGTATGGGGTCAGAATTAAGTTCTTTTTGATCATCTGCATTTAAGTGCTCATCAAGAACGTTAGGCTGGTAGTCACTTTCTACCATATCACCCACAGTCTCGTCAATTGACGATTCCTTCACTAGTACTTCAGTTGTCAATGTCACGCTTACATTGGTCACATCTGGTTTTGCTTTAGTTTGATTTTCATGTAGTTCACACTCATAGACGGGGACTGTGGTCTTCGCGCTCCTAGCTATGTCACAAAGTTTGTCGCCCCCAACTATGTATATGTGCGTAATAGATGTTTGTTTGGTAGGAATCGCCGCTGAGTCCATGTCCGACGTGTCCAATGTATTTGATTCTGAGAATGAAGTGGAACTCTGACTTGTCTTTTGCTGTTGGTTGATTCGTCTCCTAAAAAATTTTGATGTCAATATACAAGTGTAACTCTTTACTTAACCATATATGTTTTGAATCCAATCTCAGTTGCACTATATAAGATTAACAATAGATCAAACGAATAAGATTAAAAGCATATTACACTGATAATCTGAATCTAAGGGGTTTTTGTAGACCACAATGTTGTAGTAAATATCAAAGTATATAGTCATCTTAATGTCGTTGGTTCTATTTAATAAAACATCTTAACTATATTATTGAACTGAACCCGTAAAGGGACATCCACGCTGCGTGAACGCCGTAATTGACCACTAAATATGTAGAGGAATCACCCCGTGAACACTCGTGACAGAGCAAAAAGCGGCGATATGAGAGTCGTGAACGCCCGCAAATGACCACTCGGGTTGTGGCCAATAACGAGCGCCTGTTTTAGGTCATACACGGCCCGTGTAGACTCGTGAACTGACCGGCAATGGGTTTAAAACCGACCCCACTTAACACATCGAAACAGTGGTGACCCGATATACATTGTATATAACCTGTCTCTAAATGTACTCCAAATATTGTATGTTGGTATGCAGTTTACACCAAACAAGATGGTGTTACATTATACACGAACCCGATGGTGCCAAGTTATGGCTAAGCTACATGTACAGTATTGTACATGTACACCAACGTGTATGTACGAATAGTGACTTCATTTACACAAGTTTAATGGAAAGGAAGCATATTTAGTGTAATTTAACAGTTGCGTGGCCCAAAGCTGTTATTGCAAGATGAATGTATTTTTTTCTTTAACATTCAAGTGATGTAAGTTCGACGTTCACCGAGTCAGTGTAAAGTAATCGTTAAAAATCTCTGTCTGCGTTACTCTTTTACTGCATTATCACAGTTGTCATTATTTAACTCATAACAATGCCGTCAAATAAACACTAATTTGAGATAAGATAACTGCGTAAATTGAAGAAAGTAGCAATACCTGTGCATGAAACAGAGTATTATGAGAAGAACGAATCCCACAATAAATGTGCCAGCTACACACCCGCCTACTGCTGGTCCAACAATATCCTTCCCTGTAAGGAGATAAGATTGCACATGAATGATCTGGATTCACCTAATTATTTTACCAGCTTTTATATGGTAAAGTCTCTATAATGTTGGGAAGAGACTTTGACAATATGAATAAAGAACATTTGTGAAGACACATCGATGAGGTGTTCCCCCCCCCCCATTAAATTGTGTATTTTTGAAAACGGGTAGTACAGCAACAATATATTGCGTTGTGTTTTTCAATCACACGTAATTCACAATAATCTTGTGTGATTTTACATATATGGTTTAATGCACGCCTATACATTTTACTAACCAATAAAGAACAGATGTAAATGTAAATTACCAAGAAATGCAGCACTGGTGACATGGACGGTCGTCGGTTTGGGGTGAGTGGATTTATCTTCGGCTCTGGATATGGATGTAGTAGGCATTGGAGGCACATATTCGCTGGTTAGCTGACTGTCATATGTGTTTCCCTTGGTAACAGCCATATCTACATGGATGTATGACAGGGTTATTTGACTTTTTATTTCAACTGTTGCCCTATACACTTGTATTGAATTCTCCATTTTAAAATAGTACATCTGATTTTAATTTGCTCAGGGTGTCAAGGCTACTTTTTATCTTTACCCAGGATGTGGGTGCACTCCTGATTTTCAAGTCCCCGCTCTCCACCCCCTCACCTCACCCCAGAAATCAAGTAAAAATTTTCAATTCCTGTTCCTCTATATTTTTTTTACCCCCGTGGACCATACCCCCTCAAACTGTGTATGAATCCTATTGCTAATACCTTCATTGGGCTCATTACTGCTGTTTACCAGTGACGCTGTAGTAATGTTTTCCACATTAAAAGTTGTTGTTGGACCTCCAGTTGGCGTGTTTTCTTTGATTGGTGTCGTACTTCGTTCCTCAAAGCTTTCTTCCGTGGTAGTGGCCAAAGTTAAGGCTGTTGTAAAATTGCAATTTCATGAGTGTTACAGTTTTTATTCACAGTGATGCATCACATATCGAACATAGAATGAAAATTAGAAAAGCAGCGACTCGACTCTTAGGCCTGCCTTTCTACACATACAGTGGTTGCAAGATTGTGCACCAGACAAACGTACCTTTCTGTTCCACCACAAATAAGCTTACAGCTGTATAATTCTTCACATACAACGGTATGTTGTTATATAAGTAGCAGCTGTACTCCATTTCTGCATATGCACCAGAGTAACACCAAGAATGATACAGACAAGTGTTCACGCAACTTCTGAAGTCTACTGGAGACCTGTAAACCGAACATACATGTAGTAATACAATGACAAAGAGATTTAGCTTCATTAGAGCCATTACTTATTCTTTTATGCTCAGATTCTTCTTAACTGTTTCATTAATATTTTTTTCCAATTAAGTATAAAAAACATCCCACATACCGAAGACCAAAATTCAAGCCTATCCTTGCGACGTTGTGACATCTCTTGACAATGTGAGTTTCGTTGGATAATTCGTGAACAAGTGGACACAGGTTATTTTCGTACTTAAAATTATCGGAGCTCTCTACTAAAACAGATCATTCAAACAAATAATTATGTACAGTAAGACCATGGAATATAATCAATGTAAACTGCAACAGGTGGTTACAATTGACGTAGGTTATATTCTACGGTCTACGACACCCGAGGGGTGGCCTCAACCTCAACGGGTCTATCTATACTATGGAGTTGTACGGTATTGTCTGTTTATTAAGACAAAGGGCCACGAAATGTGGTCTTTTACTAGAAATAGAGAGGTAGATCTCAATGTGGTTAAGTAAATGTATAGTCGTACACATGAAACGTTTTAAAAGTGGAAATACAATTTTTAAAACATTTTTTTCACTACTGTTTTTAACGATTGATAAAACACAATTAATTGCTGGCAATTTCCTGGCGAATAAGACCATATAAAGTATGCTCTAGATAGAAAATAATTTTACCTGCAAATGTTATTCCCCAAATCCTGATTACATTTACAAACAGCACCATCACAAGAGCGTTCATTTTAATAGCAGACCATTTAATAATCCGATAAAATCTTGTAATTCATTCACATTAAATGTGGACCGGCGATGTATTTATCTTAAATTAGGAACAAAAGTTTGCAGTTATATGAATTCAACATGAATATACTACTATGCATGTAAAATGTTGATTTAGTCGTGCTGATTCACTGCATTTAGCCATGCATGTCGTCATGATTTAAATGATAAAGTAATGAAAGTTTGCAAAGTGTTTTTATAACCGTTCCCTCCAACTGTCATTACGTGAACTATTTGATGTGATAAGTGAATACATAGCATTGAAAAAAAGTGTTGCTGTTTTGCATGAAATGATATGTAAACATGTTAGAGATCTTACACATTGCATTCTTACGAGAGAAAGTGCTGTGCATGTAATATATTTTTTTCTTCACCTCTATCTTTAAACCATTAATACGACATCACAGAAAATGTTTTTCTTATTGCTTCTGTAGTTATGATGGTGGGGAAAAACATAAGAGATCCAAAATTATATTATTTTCACATCTAAATCCGAAGGATTGTTCCCAATGTAATTACTAACTAGAATGTCTCATTTAGGCAGGAGGACATGGAAAGTTTCGACAGATTTTTTCTTTTTGTAGACGTTGGTTCATATAAGTCTACAGACAAGTATTATAGGGGGCGTGCAAAATGAAAAGCAGTGGCATTTCTAAAAATCCAAGATGGCTGCCGTATTGACCTTAAAGTATAAAAATGGCCATTGCTCTGCTAACGTCTTTCCTAAATTCATTATTCTGAGCTCTGTACCAATGTTTTCAAGTATAAGACATGCTATAGAACTATTCATAAGCAATATTGGTTAATTTTGTACTCTAAAATCCAAGATGGCCGCCGTATTAACTTTCGATTCTAAAAGTTGCCATATCTCTGGCTATATCTATCCTAAATTTATTATGTTGAACTCTATGCCATTTTTTTCAAATATGATACATCATATGAAACCTTTCATAAGCAAAAATAGTTGCGTCGCTTACTGCTTCCCTGTCAAATGAGGTATCACTTAAAATCATATTTGAGGTTTTCAAATGTGAAATGGAGCCTTTATTTGCCTTGGTGCGCTGTTCTCTTGTACATCCTTTAAACACATCAGGGGTGAAATCATATTTTTCCTCACACAGTACCATTCTCCTCACATTTGGTAGTAACCTTAGCAATGATGAAACTTTTTGACTTACAAACTTAATGTACTGTTTGCCATTTTTTGTTTCAGGTGGCAGCTGAAATTTAATGCCAGCAAATTCTGTGGTCATAAGGGTGACACATTCTCTCACTTCCAAAGGAACATTTTGATTTAGAAAAAGCAGACCCTTTTCTGACAACAAATTTTTTATATCCTTTCTGTGGTTTATGTCTATGTGAAGCACGTTTGATAAAATTTCCAATATAGCCTTTTGCATTCCATTTGCCTTCCCAACTTTTGGTTTCGTTCCATCGGGCTTTAAAATTGCTTGTGCTGCATTGACCTGTGATGATATCCCCTCAATTTTTTTTATCTGGGACTTCATTAATCTCGTTCTCTTTAAATCTTCTTTTTCTTTACTACCGATTGCAGTTGATACTCGTGTACTCGTTTTCTTTATTGTGTTTCCCTTACTTTTTTTGGCTTTGTTCACCAATTCAATTGGTCCTTTAACATCACCTTGTAGAACCTCATTTGTCAAACCAAATAGTTCCTCTTTCACAATATATCTATGTATAAGGTATTTGCCTACATCACTAGTAGTCTGGGCGAGATGGAGCTCAGTAAGCACCTTAGTTTCTTTCATATAAACATTTTTCAGACATTTGTCATGGATAGAAGAAAAGGCTTTCCTCCTCAGAACCAAGGCAACTGTGGGCACTATATGATCAAGATCATTAGATGTCATTTTCCAGCCCAGCATATCTTCTTCCCTTTTTACTTCATTGGTGTCGCATAAATTATCTCCGATTTCTAAATAGTAGTCCACATTTCCTATACGTCGAATTGCTGAGTCAACTGTAGAACCTGCTCTGAAACTTTTCCCTGCATGCATCAGTGTCAACTGTGTAATAAAGGCTTGGAGGTGGGAGTTGGGTTGTAAAAATGTAATTTGGAACTCAGTTGGGTTTATTTTACTATAAACAATGTAAAAATGAAGCTTTTTATCATCAATGGTTTTCCTTCTATAAACATTTTGTGTACACCA
>JAGTTF010000441.1:27098-40215 GCA_019095985.1 Streblospio benedicti
AAGTTTTTTTAAAAGTTTTTGTAATAAAAAACTGGGGTTTTTAAAAAAAAAATTTTTTTTTGGTAAAAAAAGTTTTTAAAAAACCCGGTTTTAAAAAAAATTTTGGGTTATGTATTACCGGGAAAAAAAGGGTGAGGGTTTTTAAAGATGTTCTGTACGTATCACTCTGAATAAAAAGTGTGAGGGTTTTAAAGACGGTCTGTACGCGCGTTACGGTAGTGGAGGGGTATATTTAACGCATTTGACGGGCGCTGGGTCAGTTCTGCGAGCTTCAAAATGTTGCCAACAACTGATGGAAAGCATAAAAGCGATCGCCGCGGTTACGCCGGATCGCTCTAAAAAGTTTTACTTCACGGATTCCGTTCACACAACTCGCGGGCCCGCACAGTTTCACCGCGCGGGAACGTTATGGTCCGAATTTTAAACTACGACCTTTAGCCGTCGTAGCGGCGGGGTGAGAGTGTTGTATCATTATATTTGTAGTCCGTTTTAGAAGCGGGTGCGCACACTGGGAAGACACCTACAGTGAGTCGGGTGATAAATCTTTCGCTTCATTTAGTGAGCAAAGGACAGACTTCTGACGGAAGATTATAATAAAATGGGCACGCCTTCGAAATAGCGCGCACTCGCCCTAAAACCTCGGTTTTAGAATCTTACCTAGCAGTCAGCTCACTCTCTACTTGCTTGTCTGCGGGAGCCCCCTAGTCGACGGGGGCTCGCGCCGCGTGTGGGAGGAAGGGGCTATCCCAGTCACGACGTGGGACGTCGTGGCAACAAATGCCAAAGACAAACCATAAATTGGGGGTTTATCAACACTGACCGACAACTCCCCTTACGAGACATTACAAAAAGATGTGGCGTCCGACGCTGGCGAAAGTTGCGAGAAAATTACTATAAATTACAATATGGAGATCGCGGGTATTTTTTAGAGATACACAAACAAACGCGCTGGAAACGCAGCTGTCAAGTTGATATGGGGGAGTGTTGGATGATGTCGCGTGTTGAATAAATGTACATCCATCGCGTTTTTTTTTTTACTGCGTGTATATATATATGTATTACTCTGAATAAAAAGTGTGTTTTTTAAAGATGTTCTGTATATATATTACTCGGGATAAAAAGTGTGAAGTCTTAAAGATTGTCTGTATTACTCTGAATAAAAAAGTGTTTTTTTAAAGATGTTCTGTATATATATTACTCGGGATAAAAAGTGTGAAGTCTTAAAGATTGTCTGTATTACTCTGAATAAAAAGTGTTTTTTAAAGATGTTCTGTATATATATTACTCGGGATAAAAAGTGCGAAGTCTTAAAGATTGTCTGTATTACTGAGAATAAAAAGTGAGAAGTTTTAAAAAAAAATGTTTGTTTTTTCTCTAATCATTGGGGGGGTTCTTGTGGAATACGTTATATATATAGAGATCCTCCCACCCGTCAACTTCTCGTAAGATACGGGGGCCCCCCCTCGCGATTACTATAAAATATTGGAAGAAGTAAAATTCCTCCATTGACTTATACAGTAAAAAACTTGCACAATACGCTTTAAATAGTTTACATTTGATTTCATTACTGCTAAATTTGAATTTTTTAATAAGAACATTGCCTCTTGCATAAATACTCCTTATTTGTCTCTTTATATCACAGTCATCTTTCATTGTATCAGTAAGAAGCACACCAAGATATTTTTGCTCATGTACAATCTTAAGTTGTTTACCATCTAAATACATTGCAGGTATGCTCAGATTTTTTAACCATCTTGGTTTAACGCACATTAAAACACTTTTTTCACATTATATACTAATTCATGTTCACTGGCAAACTTATCACATATAGCGAGTAATTTCTGCATAGCAGATGGAGAAGGGGCCAATAACACAGCATCATCCGCATAAAACAGGTGGTTAACTTGACAATCATTTAAAACACACCCATCTCTCAGTCTATTAAGATTTACACTGATCTCATCAGTATACAAATTGTAGAAAAAAGGTGACAATATACTACCCTGTCGAACTCCATTACTTACATTAAAAGGTTCGGAAACATATCCATTCCATCTAACATAAAAATATTGTTTACTGTACCATACATATACGATTCTAACAATCAATATTGGTAACTTCCTATCAATCAGCTTTTTAAATAGGGTCCAGTGATTAACCTTATCAAAGGCTTTGCTTGCATCAAGAAAACATATATACATCGGACTACCAGCATGAGTGTAATACTCCGTTATTTGCTTAAGGGCATAAATGCACATTTCAGTTGACAACTTTGTTTTAAAACCAAATTGATTATCCGTGGTTGTAAACAGTAATTTATAACGATTAAGTATGAGTATTTCTAACATTTTAGATAAAACACAAGTTATAGCTAATGGACGATAGTTGTCCTTTTGCACTTAAATTTCCTTTTTTGTCTTTAACTAGTGGTACAATAAAAGTGTCCATCATTTGTCGTGGAACATGACCATGGATAATCATGGCATTAAAAACAAGTGCCAATAGTACATGTAGCTTACCACTAGCATATTTTAAATGTTCCCCAGTAATACCATCTAGTCCACATGCTTTACCATTCTTTATATACTTAAAAGATTCCTTCACATCATCCACAGTATATCTTTTGAAATTATCACAATTTGCATTTCCAACACTATTAATATTATTAAGAACATATTCCTTATTACGAATATCCTTACTAGAGTTGAGTAAATTTTTAAAATGATCTTTCCACATATTAGTTATGTTATCATTGCCAGTAACATCATCAATGGTAGTAGCTACAGGAATATTAGCTTGATTAATTGCTTGAATCTCTTTCCAAAAAGCTTTTTCATCTTTCATTAACAATTTGTTAGCCAAACTATCAGCAATTTTAGCACACTTATCTCGTTTACATTTTCTTAACACATATTTAAAGTAAGCACGTGTACGGTTCATCAGCTCAAAATCATTTCCAAATCGAGGTTTACCTCTATTCCGCCACATTATATATGCATCTCTTGCCTTGGTATATACAACTTTACAATATTCATTCCAACCAGGAATCTGTTTAATCGTGCTTTTAGTAGAATTGTTTCCTATGATATCACTACCAGCAGTATCAAGAACATCAATTATATCACTATACATTTTGTCTATGGCACATACATGTGTAATATCTTTACAACCTGGATTATCACATAGCATAAGTTCATGAGAAAGTCTTATTTTATTAAAACCTGCATCAGTTGAAGCATTATATTTTTGTAACTGGTCATTGTTTAATAACTCCCATCTAATTTTTTCTACATTTTTACCAACTTCACCATTATTACCAACATTTCCTAACGATTCATATTGACAGTTTAGGTTAATGCTAAAAGGATGATGATCAGAACTTATAAAATCATATAATATATCAATATCACCAATATAGTCGTAAGCATATTTTGTACAAACAACATGATCCAGCCAAGAGGTAGTGTTATGTGCTTGACTAACAAAAGTATAAGATGACTTTGGACATTTTAGCATGTCTGCAACAACCAAGTCTTCATGTTGACAAAACTCCAACATGTTACATCCAAATAAATGCTTTTTATTAACAGGATCTGCATTAAAGTCACCCATAACATAAACTAAAGAAGTGTTTGCTTGTAATATAATGCCATCAAGTTTAACCATATAAGTACGTAAGTTCAATAAAACAAGAGTCAGAAGCTTTCGTATTTAGAGATAGGTCACTTGACTCGGCTTTGTTGTAGTAGAATAAGTCAGCTGAGCAGTTTGGATCTTTATTCATCAACTCAGCTGGCAACGCAGCGTCCCAGCTTATATAGCATTGTCTAGACTGTACGGTAGTGCTATGCTAGGCGAAGCGGGGCGCGCAGCCTCCAGCCGTGAGTGCTGGAGGCTTGTATGCCGCCGCATGCTACCCCCCCTCTACGGAAAAAAAACTGTTTTTTTTTGTTTTCCCTTATTAATTTTGAGTCTAGTGAGCCAATAAGCGGGAGAAGCGTTGACAGCTATTGGATACATAAATAGCATATAATGTACAGCATACATAAAACCAATCATTAGATATATACATAGAATGCAGACATAATGATTACAAATAAATATATAGTTTACAATACGCACGAACAGCTACGTCTAACAGTGAGGTATGCTTGGTTAAAACATGAAAGTTTGGATACGTAGATAACACATAATGCACAGCACACATAAGATTGATCGTAAGATAAATATATATAATAAGGGCATGATTACAATGATAAGCATAGGGTGTATTATTATACGGCACACGATACACAATAACTAAATCTACATTTGGAGGTATACTTGGTTATAGATATTGCGGGCAGTGTACACAGCCTTCCAGCACTCACTCACTGGAAGGCTACCAAATACACCGCCGCCTGAGCATAACGCCACCTATAGTCTAGCATCCGCTATATAGGCGTGAGCTCATTGACAGAGTGTGGATGAATAAACGTACAAACTACTCAGCTGACTTATCCGACTACAACATTGGCGGAGATAGTCACGCATTGAAACAACCTTCCACTGCTTCCAGCCTCACTGAGCATTCGGCGAACAGCAATCACACCCATCAGCAGAGAATTGACGCAGCATCCCGTCACACCCCGCGAGCAGTATAAAAGTCGCGGCCAACCAAAGACACAGGTGCGACCATCATTACATCAACAGTCAGCCAACTCTGTCGCCAGCATATGTTAATTGTGCAATAGTCATCTTTAAATAGAACCATCCCAGCGCAGACAAGACGCTGCATATCCAACCAGGACGCCGCACTGCACATCAGGAAAGTTACCCGTCATCCAGGACGACCTAATACGACCTACATCCTCGCTAAACACCAGCCGCTCATCTCAGTACAGCTAGATCCACAAAATCCCGCCGTTTCACAGATTCAGCGATAGCACAGAACGATCATCTTTGCTGCCACATGCTAAATCATTCAATAAACCACCTTTAAATGCAGCCATTCCAATCAATAGAAATCAATACTGCCCCACCCACGACTAAATCACGTCAAGTGCAGCCCAGTCGCAGCAATTAGAGATCAAGATTAGATCATACATCAAACAACCAGCCCGGCGGCAGACCAGCAGCCTATATTCAAACGTCAATAGCAGCAAACAGCAATCACGACAGAGGTGGTATTATAACGGCAACTTCTACTGCCGTCTGCTGAACCAAATACCAGCAGAAACAAACGACAAAAGCGCCAAGCTAAAATCACCAGCTCCAATTGGCGCTTACAACTACAAAACATCACGTTACAACTGCAAAATAGAAATCTGCAAACGAAAATAGATTTCTAATAGCAAATAACGGTTCCACAAGATTATATTCTACACAATAAAGGTTCCACAAGCTGCTTAAATTCTGCAAAATACCAGCATCCCAGCCATGGCGGCGCCAACAGCTGATACGCATCAGCCTGACTCATCCCAATCACCTTTTGATGGGGCCTCACCGCAACGTGGAATGCGTTCGAGAAATGCAGACGGGACCATCTGGACGCCAGACCACAGACAATGCCAGACAGCGGGAAATTCCAGACGTCCTAAATCAGCACCGCCGCGCATTCCTTCGGACACTATGACAGATAGTGCATCAATAGAGACCGGATGGAGGTCACGGGACCATCGACAATACAGGCCAGCTGGGAATTGCATTTGCAAACAATGCCTATATTGCGATCGCCACAAACCAATGCCTATGAATGAAAAGTGCACAAAATGCTGCCCCCTGCTACAGACAGAAGCAGAGGTCAGTTACGCAGTCACAATGAAACTAATCGATATGATTGATGACCAACTGCAGATCATGGGAAAAACCCCTACCAAAACATCTCAACACATAAATGCAGTGGTCACCGAAAGCAATAAAGTTCAAAGCACAATAGAAAATCCCCCCACGGATAGATGTTATCTCCACTCATTATCAGTTGCAACAGGAGAAATACAACATTGAATCATCGAACAGCGATGCAAGTGACGTCAGCAGTGCTACTTCAAGCGATAGTGGCAGCATTGATGAACAACTGTACAATCAAGATTGCATCAGTTCATCCTGCTCATCCGCAGACTCACTCAGCGAGTCAGATGAGTAATAATCGCAAACCATGTAAATTATGTATATAGTTGTTGTCACGCTTGAAATAAGTAGTAAACCTTGTATAAAATTACTTAGAAACCCCATAAACTAGAGTAATAGTGTCACATTAGTTTTACATGTTTATAACTGTTTGAATAATTGTTAATTACACAACTGTGAATTAAGCATATATTCCTGTTAAATACAAAATGCTTTAAATTATTATTATTAGAACGCATTGCAATAGATTATGTCAGAACAAGTACAGCAGATTTGACATTTAACGTTTGAACTACTGATGATTAAGTTAAGTGAAAAAAAAAAACATGTAATGTTGCATAATTGATCAAACTAGGTATAGCTAACATATAACACTGAACTAATGGTTTGACATAATGTACAGATTGCTAAATTGGGCTCGTACGGTGCTAATTTGAGGTAATGAATTTCTAAGATAAGACAGAGGTGAACTATGCTAATTTGTACAATATGGTATGGGAGTAAACATTCCGAGATTGGCGTCGATTGGGCGCGGTGCTAATTTGTGTGGTCGCAGCGGGGAGTCCGGGTTGGCGTCAATCCGGCATGTCGGGGTCTTGGGGCGTGTGGTCGCGGGGCGGGGGGGAGTCCAGGTCAGGTCCGTGGGGAGGAGTGTGAGGCGCGGTGGTCATGCGTGGGTTGATGAGGTTGATGAGATGATGTCTCGTTATTTTTGTTGTCTGGTGCGTGACGAGATGAAGATGGTGCATGGGAACGTCACTCCTTCATTGGATATCGATCCAATTTAGACGTACGGTTGTCTTAGCAAATTTTTATTTCTTTGTGATTTGAAGTTTTGTAAACTCAAACATCATGAGCAAGTTTACGATCATTGGAAGATTTGGCGACATCAGCCTGGATGAATTCTCCGAGTTGCAGGGGGAGTTTGTGCGCCTGTTTAGGCGATTTCCAGCGGCCTCTATGACGTAAGTTGATGGATGATTTTTTTGGTGATGTATGGCTTTGATATTGAAGGTTGATGATTTGGTTTCGTGTGATGTTGTGGTAATGATGTCGTTTGTATATTTGCATGGGCTATGTTTTGCGGGCAAGGTGCCAATCGTTTGGAGAATCGAGCCTCCTGCCGTTGATGCTGCCATCACTGGCATTCAGTTGAGTTGGGAGGGCTTTGCGGCTTACTGAAGAAGAAGTCAGCGGGGGATCCACGTCGGTTGGGAAGCGGAGGCTCGCAGTTCCGGAGGGGGCTGGTGGCGAAGGCAGCAGTGCAGCGGCAGGCGGATGCCATTAATCCGTGCAGGAGGAGGCCGCCGCATCAGAGGCCGCTCGATTGGCTGAACAGGCCCGTGTGGCGGCAGCAGGGTTCGCTGCTCCAGCGGCGGCGGAGGGCGCGGGGTCTCCTGGCGTGGAGGTTCAGTCGACGGATGCGGCGTCCCTGGGGTCGTCTCCGGAGATGGACAGTGGCCGGGGGCGTGTGCGGACTGCAGTCCGCAATTTGGAGTCCTCGGTGTCGTCGGAGAGACTGTGGCTGTACGATATGGGCTGCACGACGCCAGGCGGGGCAGGGAAATGGAGCGAGAGATCGAGCAACGGCGCGGGCGGGCACGCTCTGCCTCCTGCATCGATGATGTTGCCGCCAGCCATTCCCGTGACGAGGGTGCTGATCGGGCGGCGTGGGTGTCGTGTAGAGTGGAGCCATCCTCAGACGCCCGCGCCTGTTCATGCGTCGCAGCATGCAGTGCCTGAGCGGCGGGAGGACTACAGTGGGACATGGATACATCCCGCAGTTTCTGCCCTCCGCCAACATTTCCTGCTGAAGTTCTTGACATGAAGTACGCTGGTGCAGGCGGGGCGGAGTGGTGGTGGGCGTCGCGGAGGCCGAGATCGCGGCGCCGATGACCCGGTCGGCGAGGCCGAGGGAAGATCGGTCAACGAGCCCTCGCCGGCATCAGGAATAGGACAGAGCCCACGCCGTTGGATATTGTTATGTGAAGGTGGTGGTGGTGATAGTGACAAAATGATGATTCGTATATTGGATAGAGTGATTGGATTAATGTGGTGGATATTACAGTGCAGGGTTGTGTGTATTGTGTGACATTGTTTATAATGTGTTTTTGTAATAGTTAATGGTGGAGGTACGATATAGATAGGTTATCAATGTGGTGGTGGTGGGTATATATATGAGGATTTACGTATTATATTTTAGTGTGTAGTGGTGTGAGGGGATTATTGTAGAATAAATTACATATCATAAGCTGTTGCGTCGTCATTTCTGATATTACTGTAGTAATTTTGGTCGTGCCTTTTAATGAGTAGACATCCAAAATAGTTGTCGTCATTCATTATTTTGAGAATCGCTGCATTGCTGATAGATATATAAAATGTGTTTGGCATGGCGATTGTGATTGTGTCCTCGCCCAACTGTAGAGATAGATCATTCTGCCAGTCGAGTGTGATTTTCGGCCAGCAGGACTGTATTACGAGCGCATAGCCCCTGAATCGTGGCAACTCTGCAATGTTCATGCGTGAGTCCACTGGGATGTCGCGAAGGAACAGTATGACTTGATGGTTTGCCGAAAAGATCTTGTAGTATAGTCCCACTGATTGATTTAACAAGCTGTGGTTTTGAAGCCGCTTGTAATTTCTATACTTTGACAATACTTTATAAGCTGCGTATAAAATAAGGCAGACCGTGGTCCCCAGGAGGGCGTATGCGATTATGGTCAATTCATCTTCTATTTCATCTACAGCGCATGGCGGTGGTGTGGTGGGGGGCGTTGTTCCCATGTCGAAAGTTAGCACAAGTGGTAGGGCAGATGCCAAGGCTGACACGTTTGGTATGTCAGGGCTGTTGTCCGTTCGGCTCACATACCAAAACGCCACGAGTGCTAACGTCAGGAGCATGTTCCATAACGTCAGGAATGCCAATATTACTATTTCGATGAAGGACATTGAGCTGTCTTCTGGAATGTAGATTGTGTTGTCGAGTTCCTGCTTTTTGTATTGGTCGAGTTTGTCGAACACCTGTTGAGCATTTATGCCGAGTTCCAAGCTAGTGTGGAGGTCGCGTTGTAATTGCTCTGTGTATTTCGTCATGTCGACAAAATTGGCGGTGGGCTGAGATTTGCTGGTAAAATCAACTTGGGGGAATTGTAGGGTGCTGAGGGCGTTCATTTCGCGTGCCAATTGAAGGTTGACCGGATATTCAGCCACTACTTCGCTGGTTTGAGGCGATTCACAGTCCTGGATGCGTGGTCCAATAATTACGTTGTCTATTACTATATGACAGTAGCACCCGAGGGTGACTATGGTATGTGTGGTGATTTGCATTTGTGTTTGATCTTTTTCTGCACATTTGATGGTGATGGACTGGTTGAACCCGTGTAGGAGGTATTCGTGTTTGCCGACACGTGTCGCCGATTGGAGGGAGTCCTGGACGAATACGCGGAAGTTGCACCTGTCTATATTATCTATGTTGGAGAATATGTTATATTCGCACCCACCCCTGCTGCGATGATGAAGAACTTCCGGTAGGTGGCATACGTGTGCGTTCTGTCGACATGCCGTGACTTCTGCTGATGTTGCAAAACCGTAGTAATCATTGTTTGTTGAGATCAAGAAATATTCGTGTTCCAGTTGGAGTTTGGTGAATGGTGCTTGATTTGTTACTGGTCCGTGTATGGGAACTGGCTGGGTAGTCATGTGGTATAGGTTAAAGATCAGTGGTGTTGATGAGATGATGGGCACTGGAATTGTAATAACCAGCGTGTTGTCTATAAAATGTCCCATGACTGTGGAGGTGCGATAATAGAATTGTTTGAGATGGTTGTAGGGCAGCGGTTGGTAGTTATATCGGCGAATGTCGAAAGACAGTTTGCGAAGGCCTTTGATGAGGGATTTTTGTGAAAGTAAGCTTGGTGGCAGGTTGTTTTTGGCAAGGGTCTTTAAACCAGTGGTAACCTCCGCGATAACATCGTGAAATTGTAGGATGTGTTCTGTCCGTTGCTGGAGTCTGTTCAGCACCGCTAGCAATTCTAACAGGTAGTTGAGTTCGCTGGGTGAGGCAAAGGACACAAAGTCGTTGATTTGGGTATTTAGCCTATCTATATTGTGGATTGTTGATAGCAGAGTCTCATCCTGGTGTCGCACTAGTGTGACTAGGGCGTCCATATGCTGTGTTGTGGCATTGAACGTATCGCGGAAAGCTGTGTACAAGTTGTCGTAGTTAGAATCAAGGGCCTGTGCATTTGCTGACATCAGTTTAAGTTGAGCTTTAAGTTTTTTGACGTCGGAGTGTTTGGCTGTGCCGAACACTGTGGAAAATATGCCGCCTAAAGGCAGCCATGACCGTTTTTGTGGGTTTTCTACTAACATAAATTGTCGCAGTAAGTCATCATAGATGTCCATATGGCGTTCGGTCTGGTGTTTTAGGTGTTTTAGTTGTTTGAGTTCTAACCTGGTGATATTCTTTATATACAGACACAGATTTTGACCTGTACCATTCAAATTGCACTCCATGGCGATATTTTCGTCGCTGTATATTTCTTGTGCCATCTCATGCAGAGGAGGCATATCTATCATGAAGTGCAGGTCGATATTGCCGTCTGCGTGTAGTATCGCGTGAGGTTCATGCGTAAAGAGCAGGCCAACGGCTGCTTTGTACGTGACATGAGGGGGTGTGGCTTGTGATGGTAAATACGTTGAGGAAATGAGGAAGATGAATAGGAGAGATGGCGTCAGCGACTGTAGTCGGCGGGTTTGAGCCGACGTAGCGCGACGCCGGCGCGAGTGAGGTGGTAGAAATCCCATGAGTATCGAGGCTGTGATGATGGATGTTTGGGAGGTGTAGGCAGGCGCGGCTGTGCGTGTCGTGTTTAATGAAGTGTTGGGTGGTGTACGTGATTATTTCTTGTGTTTGTTGCTTGGTGTGGAGTCGGCGCACGATAAGTTTTGCAGGGCCAAATAGGTACACTCTTCGTCGCAGAAGGGATCAATATTGAAGCTGTCAAACTCGTGTTTATATTTAAAAAATATAAGAGTTTTGCACACTGCACAGCTCGCTATATATTTGGACGACAAACTGTTTCCTGTGTTGCCCCTTCCTGTATTGCCGTGTCCTGAGCTGCCGGGTGTTGGCTTAGCCATGGGTTGACCGTGTACAGCGAAGTGTAGAGAGATCAGTGGAAGCGAGCAGCGTTGTATAGATGTGGTGAGTTGAGACGAGTAGTCGTGTAGGTGGTGGTCAGCAGTGGAAGTGATCTGCAGCGGGCGAAGATGAGAAGTGACTGAGTCCTGGTGAGCGGCTCTATATGTAGCGCGCCGCAGCGTGCGGAACCGCGCTCAATGCGGAACCGGATGTGGTGGTTAGACTAATTTGTGGCGGTGCCGCTGGGCGCTGGTGGCCACTGAGAGCTGCGTGTGTGGGTAATTAGCATGTGAGGTGATGTCTGCGGGGCAGGCTCGGCGCTGGCATGTGGGGGGGAAGAGACGGAAGTACCATTTTGACTAGGATGCGTGCTACATCCGTGTGGCCGCCATGGTGTATTGGCTAGAATGCGGCGCGGGAAATGCGCTCCGTAGTGACTCGGCTGTTCGCTTGACGCGCGCGCAGGACTTGTAGCCTTGTCGGTGGTGGTTGCGGCGAAGGGACACCCTGAGTTCCGTTCGTTGCAGTCAGCACTCGGTTAGAAAACAATTCGCGTTACGCCGCGCCCCTTGTTGGCAAACCTAGGCCACGGCGTGCCTTCCTGGCCATAGTGGGTTTCCGATTCCGGTTTAGCGTGACGGCAAGTGTGCGGGCGCGGAGCTATATTTTGAGTGGGGAAGGTTGATTGATGCGATGACGCCAGCCTAATTGTGATGTAGGTCGTGAATATAATATGATGGGGCGGTGATGATTGCATGTGTTATAATTCGTAAAGTGCAAATGGGAATTTTAATTGCCGTAAAAATGTGAGGGCCGAATTATGTGGGAGATACTAACTGGGTTTTTGAGAGGTTTATTTTGGGTGATGTCGTGGAGGTAAACTTGGTGTGGGGTTCGTTTTATGACTCTGTATGGTCCACGGTTGATGGCTTGTAGCTTCTTGTTGCTGTGCGGGTCGTCGAGGGCAGGTCTGCGCCAAAAGCATATATCCCCTTCTTTCAGTGACGTACCAGATAGTACATGCATACTACTAACATCAATAATACATCAATAATATTGATTTACCAATCAACACCTTTGGTAACATGATGTAAGCATATCACTATACAATTAACATTTACTTTATTTACAACCTAAACACGTCACACCCCCCTCCCTGTGAGCAAAAGAAAGTTTTTCCAAAACTTTCTTTTCAGAAAATATCTAACCCCTTTTTATACAATATTTACAATTACAATACAAAATATTTGTTCATAAGACATTATTCTAAGATTTTAACACACACAATCAAAATTTTACAAAAGTTCAACATCTTGACAAACAATCAGCAATTATGTTATCTTTACCCTTTATATGTTTAATTTCAAGATTATAATCTTGCAAAAATATACTCCATCTTAACAATCTTTGATTTTTTTACCTTTTTAACTTGTTTATGAACACGAGGGGTTGTGATCACTGAAGACAATGATGGGTAAGCTAGATGATGTAACATAAACTTCAAAATGTTGCAAAGCCAAAATCAATGAAAGACATTCTTTCTCAATGGTAGAATAATTTTTCTGATTTTGATTGAACTTTTTTGAAAAATAACAAATTGGATGATCTACACCATCTTTGCCTTCTTGTAATAACACTGCACCTGCAGCCACATCACTTGCATCAACAGCTAACTTAAAAGGCACATTAAAATCTGGGGCTGCTAATACAGGAGCATTTTTCATTATTGCTTTCAATTTGTTGAATGCATTTTCACACTCAGAATTTTCTATAATACCCAATCATACCTAGAAAACGCATTAACTGTTTTTTACCAGTAGGTCTAGGAAATTCAGAAATAACACAAACTTTAGCATCAATAGGTTT
>JAGTTF010000441.1:40315-54138 GCA_019095985.1 Streblospio benedicti
GGTGGGCGAAAATACGAGGATGTCGTCCAAATAAGCCGTCGCGCATTTGCGATGTGGTCACGGAGCACCGTGGCCATGACCTTGGAAAAAATGAGAGGGGGCTGAATTCAGGTATGGGCAATCTTTTGAACGATAGGCCTTATTTTCAAGTGAAATCCACAAGTGGTTGGCTTTTCTTGGGCGAGGGTATCTGGAAATAACCCATTTTAAATCGGCGTGCTGAAAATGACCGCCTTTACACTCGGCTATGGTGTCAATGACTGTTTGCACCGAGGGCACAATCCATCGGCCAAAAACGCAGTTTGCATTAAGGCCACGAAGATCCACGATCGGTCTGATCTCGTACGTATCATTCGGTGATTGGAGGTGTTTACGACTCTTTTTTCCTCCCTTCGGACCGGGACGAGGGGGCTTACCCATTTGATGCGAGAAGACACCTCAATTATGCCCTGATCAAGCATTTCTTTAATCTTTTCTGCCATTCGTTTGCGCACTTCCGGTGGTAGCGATATTGTAAACAAATTAGGCTATCGCCACGGCGTCCCGGTGAGAACGACGTGCGCTCACGCCACGGCCACCCAAGCGCTGGGATGGGCCAGCGGCGTGACCCGGCCAAGCTTGTTACCAACTCTCCTGACTTCTCGTTGTGTATAAACTTCTTCTTGACCTCTTCTTCGGTTCCCTATGTTCTGTCACACCCGGTTGGGCGTGCCCCTCGGTGTCTGCCTCAGGTCTCACGAAAGGCCTCCCGTAGCAGGGGAGGACTTCGCACTGATGCTGACACGCACACGTGCGTAGGCGTCCCCACGTCCGTGCCACACAGGACCTGGTGGTTCACGAGCGCCAGCCACCGGGCTGGTGCTCAGAAGGAAATGTTTCTTAAGGGCCTATTCTCATCGAGAATAGGTTGCCGAGCCCCTACCTTGCTGCCCATTACAGCGTCTAGGATAGAACTGAGACCTAATGTCTCTTAACCCAGTACTAAAGTGTACTGGTTCAGTACCTTCTCAACCCTGCGAGTGTAAAGGTCACTCCCAGTAGTTACTTTATTTCTCCGCTGCCCTGTCTAACGACCCGCAGGCAGCGAGCTTATTTCTTATCTCTTTGTCGCTGTTTACTGACCTCGCGCTAACCTTATCGCGCCAGCGAAATCTCGCAGCCGCAGCAGTGCCTTAACCGCGACCTGATTTCAATCCAGCGCCAGCGACACTGCTGGTTTGCGACAATCATTTGAAGGGTTATTATTGAGAGAGTTTGAAGCTTTGTGGCTAGAACCATTCGTTTCATAAGAAACTTCCATCAAGCACGAAGTGGCATTCATACAACTGAACCCACCCCGATTTTCTTTTCTTCTAATAGTTTGACCTCCAATACTCGTAGTAGCGCAGCTCGCGGTCGCGAGCAGCCCTAGGTGAGTAGAACAGGTCCTTGGAGTCCACTACATTCACCACACCGCCACTGGCCGCTATAAACGGCTTGATATGGTTAGTGTGAACCCATTTCGTTTCCTGGGGCTTGCGGCCTCTTCTTACTTCATTGTTTTCCTTTATCAATATCTTCAGCCTGACCACCAGATCACTGCCTACTTCTATTATTTCATGTGGCCCCGTCCATGGTTGTGAGTGTAGCACATCTCGCTTATTTGGCGGATGGAATAGCAATACCATGTCACCCACATTGTATTGTCGTGGTTTCATGGCTCCCTTTTCTCGTTGCTCCATCTGCACAGCTACAGCTCTCCCTGTCACTTCACGGACTGCCTCTGCTGTTTGCATGGCTAAGTTTCGTTGATGAAACACGTATGATGCGTAGCACCGTGGTGTGTTTCGATCGTCATACCCATACATGAGATCTACTGGCAGCAACGGGTCTGTGCATTGACTATAAAATAGCCGTTGAGGGCTGAACCCTGTTGTTGCGTGTGGGGTTGCATTATATGCCATGAAAACGTACGGCAGCATTTCATCCCAGTTGTCCTTCTGTTCGACATTCAAAGCCCTCAGTATTGCTTTGATCGTTTTGTTGCTTCTCTCCACCATCCCATTACTCCAGGGAGCGTATGAGGTGGTTCGAGACTTGTCCACACCGTATAACTTGCATAATTCTAGGCAGATTTGATTGTCAAATTCACTGCCTTGGTCGCTGTGTAGCTTCCGCATGGCGCCGTGCCGCGAGATATACTCGCGGAAAATCACGTTTGCGACGGCTTCCGCGGTCTTTCGCTCTAATGCATACAATTCCATCCTCTTGGAGAAGTAGTCTTGGATCACGCATATATACTTGTGCCCCCCCGACGTTTCGGGTAGAGGTCCCTGCAAGTCTATTCCTACCCTTTCGTGTGGAAACCCCACGTATTCGTGTTTCATTGGGTTTTTACCGCCACCTGGTCCAGACTTGCATTGTTGACACGTGACACACGCACGGCACATTAGCTTCACGTCTTCCCACATCCCTGGCCAGGCAAAGCGACGGCGAAGTAATTCATACACACGTTCATAGCCTAAATGGCTCACACTGTGCACATGAACACACCGCCAGATGCTTTCCCGCCAAGCTACCGGAACTAGGGGAAGATTCAACTTCTCATCAGGTTTTCCTCGGACGGAGCGCAAACGCCAGATCCCTCCTTTATCCTTATAGATGTTATCCCACCAGCGACAATATTCTCTCACTTCCGGTGTTTCCTGTCGCAGGGCAGCAGCTTGACACCGCTTTCCCCACAACTGCTTCAGTTCTGCAACGCGACGTATGCACTGGTCACCACTCTGCGCCTCGCGCCATTCATCCCGCGTGAAGTGACCTAACACTCGGGAACACTGTGCTTCCGCATCCACGGTAGGTTGCCCTACCACCGGTACTTCATCTGTTCCGTCTTCGTCATCTGCGTCCCCCTCGGACTCCTGTTCTCCCTGTACTAGCGGTCTTGCTGCAACAGCAGCGCCGCGTCGCTTCTCTGCTAGTCGGTCTGGTAGCGTCGCAGCTGGTACCTCAACTGCAAGAACCTCTGCGGCTCCCTGCTTCTACTTCACGAAGGTCCAGTCGTGTTTTCTGGTTCCTCCCCATCATCGTCAGAATCATAGTAGCGGGCAGCGAACTCCCATCGCGCATTTAGAAAATCCGAGGAGTTCACCATCGCCACGCCCAGTGCTTCCTCTGGCTTCTCAATCACTTCATCAGAGTCATCAGAATTAGGTCTCTGCAACGATCCAGCTTCTTCCTGTGGAATAAACAGTCAGGACACTCGCTGCCCAAGTTACAGGGTTTGCCTGCTGAGAGGTTATCAAGATTGAACTCAGGCGTTTCCTCTTGGTCCTGGGATCTCGTTGTTGTGGGGGGTTAGCGGTTCGTCCATAATGTCCTCTTGACGCCTGTGTGGTAGATGCAGTGGAAATGACATGGATGCCGTCTTGTAATGTAGCGTTCTCTATTGTGCCGTGGAGACCTGATTGGAGAACCATTTTTGATGGTAGACGACCCGCTATGATTGCTGTAGACTGAGGCGTTAGCTCGATGTGTTCGTTGGTGAAAACGTCGCAGATTGGCTTTGGCATATGTATCGTATTATTTGCCAAATTCATGAGGATGTTGTTGGATTTTATGAATGGGACACCAAGAATAAAGTTGAAGTTAGCGGTTTTGAATACATAAAACAAGGCGGTGACTAAAACATCAGCCAAGTAGAATGACAATCTTGTTTTGCCTATGGTAGCGAGTGTGGAAGCTGATGCTGTGGTGAAGGTCCGTGACGATGGGACAAGTTTGTTGATATCAGGGTACAGTTTGTTGAGGGATGCCAAGCTGATGCAGTTAATGGCGCTTCCAGTATCGAGTAGAGCAGTTGATTCTTTTAATTTAGGGGTTGTTATACGTACCAGGTTACTGTTGTATATTGTAGTGGAAACTATTGTGTCAGACGTATCTGTTGCAAAGGATAGGGGCAGTATGGAACCTGGTACGTAGTCTAGTTTTTTGTGATATGGTCATCGTCTTGTATAGCGTTGATATGCGGCGTGGGCGATCTGTCATATCTGTTTTTGTTATATGAAGGCGACCGCGAGTATTGTCCTCTGCGTTGGTCGCTGTTGCTGCGCTGCCTGGGCCGTGAATTGTATCTTTCCCGGCTCGATTCCCGACGATTGTTGTAGGATGAACTCCGTTGTCTGCGATCTCGTGATTGTCGTGAATCGGGCCGTCTGTCACGTGACTGGCTGCGGTAGTTACGTTGGTTGTAATTGTCGTAACGGGAGCGATTGTTGGAGTTTTGGTAACCCCGGCTGTTTGACCTGTAGTTGCCGTTATCCCGTCTATGTTGGGGGGAAGGTTGATTGATAGCCAGAACTGGGGTCCTACTCGTGATCGCCAAGCTGTGTTCGACTGTTTCTGCACAGACTTGGGCTTGGCGTAATGTTGTAGGTAACATGAGGAGCACACGCTGGGAGATTTCGTCACGGAGATTCTGTATGTAAATGTCCAGTTGCCGGTCGCCATCTGTGATGTTACATTCTTGCAATCTGCGCGTGATTTCCAAGTTGAAATCGCGCACGGATTCCGTGGCGCCTTGTGGGCGCTGGAGACGGGCCGCCCTGGTTGTAGGGGGTTGATGAGCGATGGAGAAAGCTTTAGCGAGGTTTGCTATTGCTATGTCGTATGTGGCCTTGTCGGCAGGAGGCATGCTGTTATAATGCACCTTTGCATAGTCTTGCAACACTGTGGGGAGCAAGGCTAGTCGCTGTGGGTCGTCCGATGGCCACTGGAGATACGTGAACGTATCTTCTAGGCTGGATTTCCACGTTTCAAAGCTTGAATCTTGAGCACCATTAAACGTGGGAGCGCTTATTTTCGGAGCGTCTCGACGCGTGGGACGTGGTCTTTCTGCCATCTTTTCTATTAGATCCGCTAATTTACCAGCGAGCGCAAATGCCGGGTCGGCTGCAGTGTGCAGCGGGAGGTGATTAGTGCCTGGTGGCCCGTGATGCAGATGATCGATGCCAGATGTTGGCTGGCGGGTGTAGTCTGTGCCTGCTGCGTGGTGTGATGATTGATTGGTTCCAGTCGTTGGCGCGTGGCAGTAGCGCGGATCAGTGATGGAGTGGGCTTGCGTGGGTGTTGTGCATGGTTCTGTGGTATTCGTACGGCGAGTTGGCGTGTATACGCCGTCTTGGACTGTACCGTAAGACTGGGCTGTTTGAGTATGGATGGGCGCAGCCCGGGCTTGGCCATCCAGGTCGTGGCACAGTTGACGTAGTGCTTGTTCCTGGCGGTCTGTTAAGTGTTTCTCCGTGGCATATACCAACTCTTTGACATATTTCTTTAGTTTGTCTGTGCGGTGGTCATTCATGGTTTGCATGTCGTGAATTATGGCCGCATTTTCTTGTTGTAGGAGTGCAATGTGTTTGGCATTTTCTTTCTGGTCCTCTTTGAGATATCGAATTTGCTGATCAGCGCGTTTATCAGCGGCTGCTTGCGTTTGCCGGAAGTGCGCCCAGCTGTGGTCCAATCTATCGGTGCGGGTCGTGATTTGATCCAGGTGACTGAGGAAATCGGAGGTCAACTGCGATGTGGTCTGTACCATGACCCGTTTAAAATCAGCATTGAGAGATGTGAGCAGTTGTTTTTGAGCAGTGGTGAAGGTGTCCAACATATGGTTTACCATGTCTGACACATCATTGGGTGTGGTGGTCTTGTTTTGACGTCTGGGGGAGAGAGATCGTGCACGATCAGGCGTAGTGGTTGTTGAGTGATGCTTTGTCGCCAATCTGTCTATGAGAGCGCCATAGTTTGTCTGCAGACCCTCTATGGCATTTAGCATCATGTCATTACGCTCTGTCTGAGATAATGGTGGCAGTTGGTGCCGGTCGTAGAAGTCATATCGTGGAAGACGATCATTCCCAAACGGTGGCGGCGATCTTCGAATTCCAGTCATGTTCGTGATGTGAGCTGAATATGTCAGGCGTGAGCGTGGTGATGTCGTTATCGCCACCGCCCGCTGGCGCCTGGCTGTTGTCCAGGTGGGATGTCGCTTGACTCGGTGGCATCGGCAGCGCTCACTAATGGGGCCGGTCATGCCGCTCTGTGATGTTGTCGGGGGTGTGAACTGGTCCAGCAAGCTTTGATGCATTCGTGTCCACCTGATCCTGGATGCGCTCCCCGTGCATCCAGTTGGTCGCCGTCAGTGTGTCGTGGGGATGGTGGCGGGTCGTCACCGGGCTATTAGTGGCGGGCGTTGGCTCTGTGAGGCTGAACTCGAGATATTTGGTGGGCTGTTGGCATCTTTGTCTGGTTGTGGCCGGGCCCGTCGAATCAGCCCCGCGCCACCTGGTGTTGCTGGGGATGGTGGCGGGCCTGCAGGCTGAACTCGAGATATTTGGTGGTTGGGTTGTGGCCGTGGCCGTCGAATGGCGTAGAAGTGCTGACGGGCCTGCAGCGGCTGCTGGCGTTTGGGACGCTGATGACGCGCGCTGGATTGGTGTTGTGTGCAGATTTCTATTATAGCCACCTGACTCCGGCCGTCCCGCGGTGACAGTGTGCCTATGCAGGGCAATATCGTCGTTGGAACGTGCGTGGGGCACGGTGGTGTCCAGGTTGCCGCACGTGTCTGAGTTATTCTTGTATATTTCCGGTTCGGAGTCCATGGCTGTGGTTGATAGTGTGTTGAGGCGAGGAGGCGAGACGTCAGATGGCTTTGATTAGACGTTATCGCTGGAGTGGTGAAACTGGCGGGTTTGCTGTGGTCGGTTCTGGCAGGTGTAGGTGAGCAGATTAGATTAGCTTTTAGGTCAGGGTCAAGTCTGGCAGAGCGCGATGTGGTCGGAGTGATGGCGATTATTAGCAGATGTTTACTGGCAAGGGATATTGGTGGTGGAAATGAACGTATTTTGATATTTACTGACAGGAGGGATTGTTGTTTGGAAAGTGGGGGACGTAACCTTTGATGTGGGGCGTGTTTTGCTTCCACTCCTGGTCCCAGAAGTAGCACTCTGACGAGCACAGCGGTACTTCCCGGAAGCGGTCGAGCTCCTGCTTGGAGCCGAAAAACAATTGTTTTTCACAGGAAATACACGCTGCTACAAAATCTGTGATTTTGGCAGAGTGCTGCTGCTGGCGCGGAGGGGTAAGGCCTCTTGGGTGGATAGTCTCGTGCCTGCGCCTTGGTAGGTTGGGATCGGGAGCCACGTATGGGAGCCCCTCGCGGTCGAGGTAGGCGCAGCTGTCGGAGCAGATGGGCCTGGCACGAAACTGACGGAGCGCCGCGGCTGTTGGGAAGTCGATTAGGGCGTTGCAGACCTTGCAAGACCCCGGGAAACTGACGTGCGGCAGGTACTTGTCCACGTCGTCTCGCTCGGCGCAATCGTCGGAACACACGGGGTCGTGCAGGAACGTGAGGACTTGCTGCCTCGTCGAGAAGACAAGCAGTTCCTTGCAAATCTCGCACTCAACTGCGTGTCGGTTGCTGATCGGATTCGCGGCAGCCATACGTTGGCCGTAGTCGCACTGAGGAGGCGGTATTGAGGTGGCGGGTCGGCTGGCTGGCTATCCTCGGGGGAGCACGGGTGAGGCGTGAGTGGTCCGCTGGGAGTAATTCCGGCGTAGGCGGCACGGGTTGATGAGCGGGCGGCGCAGCCGAGGTCGTTGAAGCGCGGGTGCGGTCCTGTGGGAGCAGCGGCGATGTCGACGGGAGCTGATGTCCAACAACGCACGGTAGCTGGAGTGGCTGCGGTGGCGTAGCGGGCGACGACAGGTGCTCAATGAGACGAGATCTGCAACAGACTGGAAGTGATGAAAGGATGATGATTCAATTCGTTGACTATCTCCGCCAATGTTGTAGTTGAAGACAAATTAAATAACCAAATCAACGATTTTGTGTCCTTTGCCTCCCCCAGCGAATTGAATTACCTACTAGAACTGCTAGCGGTATTGAACAGACTCCAGCAAAGAACAGAACATATCCTACAATTCCACGATGTAATCACGGAGTTCACCACCGGTCTGAAAATCCTCGCCAAAAACAACTTGCCACCAAGTCTGATCTCGCAGAAATCGCTAATCAAAGGCCTTCGCACGCTATCGTTCAAGATTCGGCGATATAACTACCAACCTCTACCTTACAACCACCTAAAGCAATTTTACTATCGTACATCAACAATCATGGGTCACATCATGGACGAAACACTGGTAATTACAATTCCAGTACCCATTATTTCTTCAACGCCGCTGATTTTTAATCTATATCACATGACCACGCAGCCGATACCAATACATGGACCAACAACAAATCAAGCTCCCTTCACACGCCTCCAATTAGAGCATGAATACTTCCTGATCTCGACCAACAACGATTACTACGGTTTCGCGACATCGGCAGAAGTTACAGCCTGCCGACAGAATGCACATGTGTGCCACCTGCCGGAAGTTCTCCACCACCGTAGCAGAGGGGGATGCGAGTACAACATATTCTCTAATATCGACAATATCGACAAATGCGATTTCCGGGTGTACATTCAAGATTCCCTTCAGTCAGCAACACGCGTCGGCAAACATGAATACCTTCTACACGGGTTTAATCAGTCAATAACCATCAAGTGTGCAGAAAAAGACCAAACTCAAATGCAAATTACCACACACACAATCGTGACTCTGGGATGCTATTGTCATATAGTAGTGGACAATGTGATAATAGGTCCACGCATAGAGGACTGTGAATCAACGCAAACAAGCGAGATAGTAGCCGAATACCCAGTAAATCTCCAACTAGCACGTGAAATGAATGCACTTAGCACGTTAAAATTTCCCCAAGTGGATTTTACCAGTAAATCAAAACCCACAGCAAACTTTATTGACATGACTAAATACACTGAACAGTTACAACGCGACCTCCACTCCAGTCTGGAGTTGGGCATCAACGCTCAACAAGTATTTGAGAAACTCGACCAGTACAAGAAACAAGAACTTGACAACACAATTTATATCCCGGAAGAAAACTCAATGTCGTTCATCGAGATAGTATTATTTGCGATCTTAATGTTGTGGAACATACTGATAACACTGGCACTTGTGGCGTTCTGGTATCTAAGCAGAAACAACAACACGCCCGACATACCAAATATATCAGCTGTGGCCTCCGCGCTACCACTGGTACTAACTTTCGACATGGGGACCACACCCCCACGACCCCACCCCCGTGTGCAGTGGATGAAATTGAAGACGAATTGACCGTGATGGCATACGCCCTACTAGGGACGACAACTTGCTTCATTTTATACGCAGCCTATAAAATACTATCGAAGTATAGGACTTACAAGCAATTTCAGGACCACAGCCTGTTAAATCAATCAGCGGGACTCTATTATAAAATATTTTCAACGGATCACCAGTCAATATTATTCCTGCGTGATATTCCAGTGGATTCGCGCATGAAGATCGCAGAATTACCACGGTTCAAAGGCTACTCTCTTGTCACAAAAAGCTGCTGGCCAAAGATCAACCTCGACTGGCAGAATGATTTAACCTTACAATTGGGAGAAGATGCAATAACAATAGCCATGCCAAATACATTTCATATTTCAATCAAAAATGCAGCTGTTCTAAAAGCCATGAATGATGTTAATTACTACGGTTGCTTACTCATTAAAAGACACGATCAAAATTACTACAGTAACATTAGAAATGAAGACGCAACAGCTCACGATATGTAATTTATTTCTATACCAAAATACAACTAATAGCATTCATATTCATCACCACCACCACCATAAAAACACACACCACCCATACCAAAGATCACAATACACACGTTTACACAGTTACACCCCGCCACCACTTCATAATCCGAAAATACATTTGAATATCTTACTGTCAATAAACACCTACCCACTTCACATTATCCACTCTATCCGATATACGAATCATCATTTTGTCACTATCACCCACTCACACCTTCACACAACAATATCCAACTGCGTGGCTAATGTCCTATTCTTGATGCCGGCGAGGGCTACGGCTTCTCACACGTGGGTCCCTCGGCCTCGCCGACCGGTCATCGGAGCGCACGCGATCTCGGCTACGCCGCCGGCGACGCCCACCACCACTCCGCCCCTCGCCACCAGCGTAAGGCATATCAAGAACTTCAGCGGGAAATGCTGGCGGAGGGCAGAACTGCGGGAGGTATCCATATCCACTGTAGTCCTCGCGCCGCTCAGGCACTGCATGCTGAGACGCATGAACAGGCGCGGGCGTCTGAGGATGGCTCCACTCTACCCGACGCCCACGCCGCCGATCAGCACTCTCGTCGCGGGAATGGCTGGCGGCAACATCATCGACGCAGGAGGCAGAGCGTGCCCGCCTGCGCCGACGCTCTTCGATCTCCCGCTCGATTTCCCTGCCCCGCCTGGCGTCGTGCAGCCCGTATCGTACAGCGACAGTCTCCGACGACACCGAAGACTCCAGATTGCGGACTGCAGACCGCACACGCCCTCGCCCAGTATCCATCTCCGGCGACGAGCCCAGGGACGCCTCCGACGCGTGCACCTCCACGCCAGGAGACCCCGCCCCGCCGCCGCCGCTGGAGCAGCGAACCCTGCTGCCGCCACACGGGCCTGTTCCGCCAACCGAGCGGCCTCTGATGCGGGGCGGCCTCCTCTGCGCGGGATTAGAGCATCCGCCTCGGCCGCGTTGTCGTCATTGCAGCCATCCAGTCCCCTCCGAACTGCGACGCCCGCTTCACCAACCGACGTGGATCCCCCGCTGACTTCTCCATCAGTAAGCCGCAAAGCCCCGGCCCGAAACTGAATGCCAGTGATGGCAGCATCAATGGCAGGAGGCTCGATCACGAAGCGATTGGCACCTTGCCTGTTTTCCATAGCCCAGCTGGAAATATACAAACGAGCATCATTACCACAACATCACACAAAACCAAATCATCGACCTTCAATATCAAAGCATCATACATCATAAAAATCATTCATCAACTTACGTCACGCTGGCCGCCGGAAATCGCCTAAACAGGCGCACAAATTCGCCCTGTAACTCGGAGAGTTCGTCAAGGCTGATGTCGCCAAACCTTCCGATGATTGTGAACTTGTTCATGATGTTCAAGTTTACAAAGCTTCAAATCACAAAGAAAAAGAATACGAAGACACGAATACGTCTGTATTGGTCGAAATCCAATGAAGGAGTGAACTTCAGCCACGCGCGTTTCAAAGTCACGCCTCATACACCACCAATAATGAGGCATCATCCCACCGCCCACGACCCACGCTTGGCCAACACCGTGAACCTCCATCCCCAAGAGTCACCTCAAACCAGGACCCCCAACCGCGGCACGCGCGTCCAAGACCTGTGATCATCGGCTAATTGGCCTCGACCCAGGACACAAATCAATACCATATTGTACAGACTTAGCATAGTTCACGTTTGCGTTTATCTTAGAATCTCTTCAACTTAGCTTCGCACCTAGGTGCCTAATGTATCCAATCTTTTATTACCGTAGACGATTAGCGTGATTCTTCGTGTTAGATAAAACATAGCGATTAGTATATTGATAGTTAGAATTACATAATTTAATATTAATTGTGTATTACAACTCAATTTTAGGTTGATATTATATATATCTTGTGTGTCGTATCTATAATCAAGCTTACGTTCATTAGCTGTCAATTAGTCATATTACATGTAAACTGTGTGCCTAAAATGATTTTATATCATGTATTACATAATATGTAGTTTAATGTGTGTGTTCCTTATATTGTATATGTACCATGAAGGGCTGTCAATGATTCTCGTTTACTGTAAAAGTAACACGTTGAAAATCAATATCTATATATACTAAGCTTCCCCGTCTCCTACGGAGACAATTTCAAAGGGAGTATATAATCTTGGTGAAATATTACTGGCCATAAAAATATCGTCTTGTTTGACAACTGGATATCTAAACCCATGAGACAAATATTTATCAGTCTTTTGCATGTATTTTCAGTGGATATCGACCTCCAGAACTGCCTTGTAAAAACGTGTTGTATCAGGACTGTCTATACGGATTCCGTATGTGGTTGTTGTCAACCGGACTACTTTTGCCCAACTACAAATATGTTCATGAATCTAGTACACCTGCTACTTCTAGGGAAACCTCTATTGATTTTATTAAACTACTAAGAAAAGCTCCAAAATCAATGAACATCAAAGAGATGCACAGAACAGCGTGCGTAATGGGCATACGGCCGACGTAACTGTCGTGTAGTGCAGAAATCCGACCATAGGCGTCTATATGTCTAGCGAGTGACTGCGCGTATTCTGTTATGATTACTTCCAGTTATCGTGCCAGGTGTTTATTGACCATTTCAAACCAGTTTTCTCATAAATGATGACATAAGTGAATGTGTGCGGCTTGTGAACAGATTTCTACATTACTGACGCAGCTCAAGTTGAAGTTTTTAAGTGACAAAACTGTAGTGGTGAGCGCCAGGAGAGGAAAAATGTCACATTTTTGTCGAATCAGCATTGCCAGGCAGATTCAGTGAAGCAGAGGCCTAAATGCGTAGAGAATGAGAGGTATAGTGCATATGGCAACATGCACACAGTAGTAAGGCAGGGAGCGGGTCTAGTTTTGAAGCCCTAAAACGCCACTGATAAGAACAGAGGGGGATAAATGTTCGAGATTCGTAGGGGTGATGGCCAAAAAGTAGGTAACAGCCGGTTTGCGTAATTATATATTAATACATGTACACACTCACATTTCTTACATATTTCAATGTGACACAGAGCTTTTTGAAATGTCTTAAAATGAACATAAAGGCCAAGCTCTTAGCTTTTGACCCCATGTAGGCACTATAAAAATACTCACTCATCAGGGAATGGAAATTTATTAATAGATCCATTACGCTTTCAAAAACATAGGGGGAGCAATGGCTGGATCCGGAGCAGTGACATGCCTGTTGATAAGGTCAGATCACCACCCAACAACACTTTTGTCGCTGTTCAAGTCACAAATTGGATGTTAGCTTTCACATTTAATGAGACAACATTTCTTAGGAAGGTTAATTGGTTTTGCTAAAACATTGAGAGGTTGTACCACATATAATACAAAGAGTTGAACTACAGTCTACTAACGCTTACTTTATTAATACACGTCATACAAACATAGATCACCCAAACTAATTAGATTATCAATTGTTGACTAACTTTCGATAGTGCAGTGTGGAGATGCACGAAAGCCCTGGGGGACATCACACGTCCCATTTCACAGTTGTTTTTAACCAATGACTTATCTGTGAACAACACCCCCTGGGGACACTTCACAGTTCACACTTCATAGTTCACACTTCACAGTTCATACTTAAAAGTTCACACTTTACAGTTCACAGTTCACAGTTCACAGTTTATGCTTCATACTTCATGGTTCACACTTCACAAGATTATACGAAGCCACACTGATGAGAAGCATCATCCTTTGCGAGACGTCGAGCACCGAGGTTCTTCTGGCACAGCACACACCCCACCTAGCTTATCATTCTACAACTATATTAGGGTAATAGTTATGCTCAGCATCCACCAATCATTAGCATTAGCATATATAAGTTATGCATTTTACGGTTGCAGATAATGTTCATTGACCGACAAATTCACCCATGTATGGTAGTCAATATTACCATTTTAGATACACTATTAGAGAATCATAAAAAGAAATTAAATTAAGGTGTACCAAGGAAATTATATAGTGCAGTATAGTAATACTTGGAATAACTCAATTAACTTGGAATAAATTGCTTTGAAGGATTAACATTCAAATACAAATCAGCTGTGATCACTTAATTAGAAAGTGTGGCTGAACT
>JAGTTF010000441.1:60755-74981 GCA_019095985.1 Streblospio benedicti
ATGTTGTTTTTTTTTTTCAAAAGACGTTTTTGCGGGGCCCCCAGAGTAAGATGCGCACAGAGTAGATTATTCTTTTCTTATCATCTGGATTTTAGGGGTCACGTGCTTGATCATACATTTTTCAAAGAATTCACACACTCTGGAGGGTGGACTCGAACCCCACAACCTCGAATATATCTTCAACTAACTAGAAGTCCGGCCAGCTATCCATTGCGCCACGGAATAAGGCACGAATTTTTTGCAAGGTGACCATGCAGAAAAGCGTGTGAGTGTAACAGGCAATGGATATGGCTAAAATGACGCTCAGACCATCTGGGAAGTGGATCCAGACACTAGAATGCCCTAATGGCAGCTTCCTACTGGGAGCCCCCACGCCCTGCAGCCCGACAGAGACGAGGTGGCCGAGGGTTAAAGGTGATGAGGACTGTTAATCCATTGTGCTCTGCGTGCATGGGTTTGAATCCCATCCTGCATCGCAGGACGATTTTAAATGAGACCGACGATCTATCACTGGAATGCATGATATTCCCGAGCATAAGTCTGCTTAAAATAGGGGTGGTTTTTTGTCGTCCAGCAGGCTATCCTCTCATATTGCTGTTAAGTAGGCTGGTTTGTTGTCTAATGGGCAGCTATCCTCTGATGCATGGTTTTGTTGTTTGTTGTCTAGTAGACTATCCGCATTTTGCGGTGCAGTGGGTAGAGTGTTGGAAAAGTACGGCTGTTCACACGCGTATAGATATGATGCTGTACGTCTAAAATAATGTGACCATGTTGAGTACTGAGGTTGAATCCAGTTGTCATTGATCACTGAGCCCAGTTACCACTGGACTGGCCAGTGCCACTGTCTCCTGTGATGTAACAACTACGTCTGCATCAGGTGGTCCTGTGCTGTACAACAGTTGGAAGTGCTGCTGAGGTAAGTGCAATTCGTTCCAGGCTTAATATCAAATCAATCATACAATAACCGAACACGGGCAGACATTTGGTGCACGTTTAGACCATTTTTTTTCGAAAAAAAAAATACATATCCTGGTCAAACTTTGTGTACACATAATAGTCAAAACAGTGTAGCAATTGTATCATTCAATTCTTTTTTAAACCCATTGAAAGCACCAAAAAAATAGGTTAAAATCGTTAATTTACGTGCTTTCATCATTTTTATCTTGTCTCCTGTTGAAGTTTATATATTTTAGTAATTCTAAGGACTGGTTTCGAAAATAGAGAAAAGCTTAAAAAAAACTTATTTACTTATACTTATAAATTTCCGTTTGGTCTTAACTTTAATGGATCTATCCTCTATCAAACAGTGGATCAATTTGTCATTATTTTTTTAAACTGGCCAGGCTATATAGACACGTTAAAAATAACTTAAACTATACGTTCTTACGTTATTCGTCCGTTTTTAATACTAAATCATCTGGAAGATCCATAGACGCAAATAAATTCCATCAATGTGGTTTAAAAAGGATTAATCTTACGCGTCGTGCGGAATTTCATGCAGATGGTCTTGAAGATCCATATGTCCATTAAATGCCTTGCGATTTAAAAGGAAACATGTTTGTTTATTCTGTCACCTATTTGAATCTAGATCGTCTGAAGATACATGGGTCCATTAAATGTACAATATACTGATTAAAATCTTGATCACGTTTGCTCAGGGTAATAATTTCATGAAGATTGCCTGCAGATCCATAAGTCCATTAAATTTTATTGGTGATTGGTGATTTCCCAGCTGTTTTTCGCTTGGTTTTGATGTGAGTTTGTGGGTTTCATACCTCCTGAAATGTGTGTTTCAGTATTGTAGATCCATAGAATTGATTGGATTGGGTTTTTATAGCTGTTTTTTTTTTCTTGGTTTTACTCGTTGTTTTTTGGTTGTGGACTCGAAATGTATGTTCACAGTTATAGATCCATGAAATTGATTAAATTGGGGGTTTTTAAAGCCCACAGCCGCTTTTGGGATTTGAAGTTGCTGTAGGGGTTTGACCTTCTTAAACGTAAAAACGGCACTGGTGGGTAAAAATTAGCATGGTTGCTACAAGCAGCCGCTAAATAAAATTTAAAATATAATTAATATAAGTTTGGGGACAATTTGGAGTGTCCAACAGGTAGGGCTGTCTGTTATCCCCATATCAGGATCAAAGCTGGTTAAATGCACATGCCCAGAAGTTTCTTGGGTTCTTCGCTTTACAAGAAACAGTCTTCAACGTTTGGAGCTTGCAGATTATAAAAAGATCTATCCTCTATGAAGCATGGATTAGTCGTTACTTTCTGTAAGGTTTCCAAGCAACGAGGAGTTGTTTGTCACTGACAAACGTACATAATTATGTTCTTACGTTACTTCGTATACCGCATCCCCCCAAATCCATCTGCCAAAACATACATACCCCCCTCTGCACCATGGTTTAAATTTGCATGTATTCCATTAAGCATTGCAAGGATTTCTGTGCAGATTGTGTGTGAAGCATATTGGTCCATTTTGACTGTATTCAAAGTAAGATTTAAACGAGTAGATTATTACGTTATTCGTGGCATCTGATTTCATCCAGACGTCTGAATGCCTCCATGGCAGCCATTAGATGTACTGGCCCCAGAAAATAAAGGTACGCCCTTTGGTTATTTTGGCAGGACCGTTAATCCATTGTACATGCCGCGGGTTCTGAATCCCATCCTTGTCGCAGGAAATTTATTGGTGATTGGTGATTTCCCACTGTTTTGCATGATTTTGATGCTTAAAGTGGGGTGGTTTTGGGCCAGCAGGCTATCCTCTGAAATGTGTGTTCACGCATTGTTGATGTTCAGTAGAATTGATTGGATTGGGGTTTTGAGCTGTTTTCTTGGTTTTACTGCGAGTTTTGTGGTTAACAACCTCTGCCAAATGTCCGTGTTCACCGTTATAGATCCATGAAATTGCCACTAAATTAGGGGTTTCAAAGCCCCTAATTGCCTGTTTTGATGCAAGTTGCTGAGGGGTTTGGACCTCCTGTCAAACTGTGTTCAGCGTTAGTGGTGTAGCAATTAGCATGGTTGCCCTCAAAGCAATGGGAAATAGGTTCAAACACGGATGACACATGATCATTTTGCCCCCCGATGTGAAATACAGTGGCGTGTAAGGTTTCCAGGTATACGACGAAAAAACAAAAACAAGGTTTGTAAGGTTCTTCATCCTTACGTATTGTGCATCTAGTTTAATGGATCTATCCTTTATCAAACATATTTCACGTTATATTTGGTTCCCCAAAATATAATTTAATACCTTATGGTTTGGGGACAATTTGTGGGAGTGTCTACTACTACAGGCTGTATTGTCTGTTATCCCCCATTCAGTATCACAGCTGGATCACATGAATGCACATGCCCAGAAGCATATGCAGGTGTGCTCAACGCTTTCACAAGAAACAGTCATCAACGTAGGAGCCAGCAGTGCAGATTATCAAAGGCCTTATCCAGATGAAGCAGGGATGAGCCGTCTACTAATCCTTATAAGGGAAGTAAATAGAAAGTATATGTTTGGGAGTCAAATATGTATTGTTTTGTCACTGACAGCAGTACATAATTATGTCTAGTGTACTAACTTAAGTGTATACTAGCAACCTCACCCACCCCCACCCCCACAAACAACCCCTCCCCCCTCTGCACCATGGATGATATTTGCATGTATTCCATTGGAAACATTCTGTAAAATGGCTATGTTGTGTGGTGGAAATAACTGACATTATGCTATGTTTGACTGTGGTGAAGCATAGTAGATAATTCTTATTCTTATCATCTGGATTAGTAGGGTCACGCCCAGTCATACCATTTTTTCAAAGAATTCACCGACTTGGTGGGACTCGAACCCACAGCCTCCCGAATACCTTCAACTAACTAGAAGTCCGACGCGCGCTATCCATTGCGCCACGGAGGAAGGCAAGAATTTTGCAAGGTGACCATGCAGAGAAGCGTGTGAGTGTAACAGGCACGTGAATATGGCTAAAATGACGCCCAGACCGTCTGGAAGTGGATCCAGACACTAGAATGCCCAAAATGGCAGCTTCCTGTTGTAGCCCCCGCCGCGCCCCAGCCCGACATAGACGAGGTGGCCGAGTGGTTAAAGGCGATGGAGTGCTAATCCATTGGCTCTTCGCTGTGTTCGAATCCCATCCTCATAGCAGGACGATTTTAAATAAGACCGCCGATCTATCACTGGAATGAATGATATTCCCGAGTATAAGTCTGCTTAAAATAGGGTGGTTTTGTCGTCCAGCAGGCTATCCTCTGATGCATATTGCTGTTAACGTAGGATGGTTTTGTTGTCTAGTAGACTATCCTCTGATGCATATTGCTGTTATCGTAGGTTGGTTTTGTTGCTGTGACTATCCGTGGGTAGAGTGTTGAGTAGGACGGCTGTTCACACACGGTATAGATATGATGGTGTACGGCCCCAAATAATGTGACCATGTCGTGAGTACTGTGAGGTTGAATCCAGTTGTCATTGATCTGTGGCCTCACTGAAGCCCCACCACTGGGCTGCCAGTGCCACTGTCTCCTGTGATGTAACAACTACGTCTGCATCAGGTGCTCTGTACTGTACAAAAGTTGAAGTGCTGCTGGGGGTAAGTGCAATTCGTTCCAGGCATAATCAATCAATCATACAATAACCAAACACGGGGCAGACATTTTAGCACGTTGACCATTCTTTCTGAAAATAAACATAAATATCCTGGTCAAACTTTGTGTACACATAGTCAAACAGTGTAGCAATTGTGTCATTACATTTTTAAACTGAAAAGAGCACCAAAAATAGGTTAACAATCGCTAATTTAACTTTCATCATTCATATAGCCTGTCTCCTGTTGAAATACATATATCTGAGTGACCACCATGTAAGATTTCCAGGTATAACGTACGAAAACGTTAAACGTACGTTTCTTACGTTCTTTTGTACATGACCTTACGTTTGGCGCCAAGGTTTAATGGATCTATCCTCTATCAAACGTTGGATCAGTCGTTATTTTCTGGTTTCCATGTGGCCAGGCTATATAGACACGTTAAACGTAACTTAATCTATACATTCTTACGTTATTCGTTGCAGGATTTCACTAAATCGTGTGAAGATCCATAGATCCATTAAATTTATTGGTGGTTTAAAAGGTACGTTCTTATCCGTTATTCGTGGCAGGATTTCATGCAGATCGTCTGAAGATCCATAAGTCCATTAAATTTATTGGTGATTGGTGATTTCCAGCTGTTTTTTCTTGGTTTTGATGCGAGTTTGAGACAAATGTGTATTGTTTTGTCAAACACAGTACATAATTATGTCTGTACTAACATAAGTGTATACTAGCCCCCCTGACCCACACAAACAACCCCCTCCCCCTCTGTGGATGATATTTATATGTATTCCGTTGGAAGCATTCTGTAAAATGGCTATGTTGTGTGGTGAAGCATAATTGACGTATGTTTTGACTGTACTCAGAGTAAGATGCCATGCAGATTATTCTTATTCTTATCATCTGATTAGTAGGGTCACGTGCCCAGTCATACATTTTTTCAAAGAATTCCCAACAGGTGGGACTCGAACCCACAGCCTCCGAATACCTTCAAACTAACTAGAAGTCTATCCATTGCCTGACGGGAGCCAAGGCACGAATTTTGCAAGGTGACCATGCAGAGAAGTGTGTGAGTGTAGCAGGCACGTGAATATGGCTAAAAATGACGTTTCCAGACCGTCTGGAAGTGGATCCAGACACTAGAATGCCTTAAATGGCAGCTTCCTGCTACTGTAGCCCCCCCAGCGTCCCAGCCCGACATAGACGAGGTGGCCAAGTGGTTAAGGCGATGGACTGCTAATCCATTGTGATCTGCACGCGTGTTCGAATCCCATCCTCGTCACAGGGACGATTCTGATCTATCACTGGAATGCATGATATTCCCGAGTATAGGTTTGCTTAAAATAGGTGGTTTTTGTCGTCCAGCAGGCTATCCTCTGATGCATATTGCTGTTAACGTAGGCTGGTTTTGTTGTCTAGTAGACTATCCGCATATTGCGGTGCAGTGGGTAGAGTGTTGAGTGTGACGGCTGTTCACACACGGTATAGATATGATGGTGTACGTCCTAAATAATGTGACCATGTCTCGAGTACTGTGAGGTTGAATCCAGTTGTCATTGATCTGTGGCCTCACTCGAGGCCAGTTACCACTGGACTGGCCAGTGCCACTGTCTCCTGTGATGTAACAACTACGTCTGCATCAGGTGCTCCGTGCTGTACAACAGTTGGAAGTGCTGCTGGAGGTAAGTGCAATTCGTTCCAGGCATAATATCAATCAATCATACAATAACCGAACACGGGGCAGACATTTGGTGCACGTTTAGACAATTTTTTCTGAGAATAAACATACATATCCTGGTCAAACTTTGTGTACACATAGTCAAACAGTGTAGCAATTGTGTCATTACATTTTTAAACTGAAAAGAGCACCAAAAAATAGGTTAAAAATCGCTAATTTACACTTTCATCATTCATATAGCCTGTCTCCTGTTGAAATACATATATCTGAGTGACCACAATGTAAGATTTCCAGGTATACAACGTAGGAAAAACGTTAAAACGTACGTTTCTTACGTTCTTCGTACATGACCTTACGTTTGGCGCTTGGGTTTAATGGATCTATCCTCTATCAAACATGGATCAGTCGTTATTTTCTGGTTTCCAGGTGGCCAGGCTATATAGACACGTTAAACGTAACTTAAACTATACGTTCTTACGTTATTCGTGGCAGGATTTCACTAAATCATCTGAAGATCCATAGATCCATTAGACTCGACCAGCCAGCCTCACTTTGACGGGGCCACGTGGTGCTCGCTGTACGTTGGTCTGTGTCGCGCGAGACTACTAAAAATCGTGTGAAGATCCATAGATCCATTAAATTTATTGGTGGTTTAAAAGGTACGTTCTTACGTCATTCGTGGCAGGATTTCATGCAGATCGTCTGAAGATCCATGGGTCCATTAAATGTACTGGTGATTTAAAAGGTACGATCTTATGTTATTCGTGGCAGGATTTCATGAAGATCGTCTGCAGATCCATAAGTCCATTAAATTTATTGGTGATTGGTGATTTCCCAGCTGTTTTTCTTGGTTTTGATGCGAGTTTGGGGGTTTGGACCTCCTGAAATGTGTTCAGCCACGCTGGCGGCCCGGGTTCGATTCCCCGGCCGATGCAGTTTTTATTGTGTGAATAGCATCTTGACTAGATGAACAAAACTGTGAGGATGCAGTGTACAGCCCTTGTGTGTGCACGCCACTGCACTTCATCAGGGCAAAGTGTGTCATGCCCCAGCCGGGGGTTGAACCCGGATCGACTGCTTGGAAGGCAACCATGCTAACCGTTACACCACTAAAGCTGAACACACGTTTAAGGAGGTCCAAACCCCTCAGCAAACCGGCAATTGGGGCTTTGAAACCCCAATTTAATCAATTTCATGGATCTATAACAGTGAACACACATTTGGGAAGGTCCATAACAACAAAACTCACAGTAAAACCAAGAAAAAACAGCTATGAAAAGCCCACTCCAATCAATTCTATGGATCTACAATGCTGGACACACATTTCAGGAGGTCCAAAACCCCCAAACTCGCATCAAAACCAAGAAAAACAGCTGGGAAATCATCAATCACCAATAAATTTAATGGACCTATGGATCTTCAGGCGACCTACATGAAATCCTGCCACGAATAACAATGTAAGATCGTACCTTTTAAATCACCAATACATCTAATGGACCTATGGATCTTCAGACGATCTACATGAAATCCTGCCACGAATAACGTAAGAACGTACCTTTTAAACCACCAATAAATTTAATGGATCTATGGATCTTCAGATGATTACATGAAATCCCGCCACAAATAACGTAAGAACGTACCTTTAAACCATCAATAAATTTAATGGATCTATGGATCTTCGAACGATTTAGTAAAATCCTGCCACGAATAACGTAAGAACGTATAGTTTAAGTTACGTTTAACGTGTCTATATAGCTTGGCCACCTGGAAACCAGAAAATAACAACTGATCCCTGCATGATAGAGGATAGATCCATTAAACCCAAGCGCCAAACGTAAGGTCATGTACGAAGAACGTAAGAAACGTACGTTTTTTTCGTACGTTGTATACCTGGAAATCTGACCTTGTGGTCACTCAGATATAGGTATTTCAACAGGAGACAGGCTATATGAATGATGAAAGTGGAAATAAGCGATTTTTAACCTATTTTCTGGTGCTCTTTTCAGTTTAAACATGTAATGACGCAATTGCTACACTGTTTGACTATGTGCACACAAAGTTTGACCAGGATATTTATGTCTATTTTCAGAAAAAATGGTCTAAACGTGCACCAAATGTCTGCCCCGTGTTCGGTTATTGTATAATTGATTGATATTATGCCTGGAACGAATTGCACTTAACTCCAGCAGCACTTCCAACTGTTGTACAGCACGGGATGCTGACAGGAGACAGTGGCACTGGCCAGCCCAGTGGTAACTGGCCTCGAGTGAGGCCACTGATCAATGACAACTGGATTCAACCTCACAGTACTCACGACATGGTCACATCATTTAGGACGTACACCATGATATCCATACCGTGTGTGAACAGCCGTCACACTCAACACTCTACCCACTGCACAGCAATATGCATCAGAGGATAGTCTACTAGACAACAAAACCAGACTACGTTAACAGCAATATGCATCAGAGGAGAGTCTACTAGATAACAAAATCAGCCTACGCTAACAGCAATATGCATCAGAGGATGGTCTGCTGGACGACAAAACCATTCTAATTTAAAACAGACTTATACTCCGAGAATATCATGCATTCAAAGTGATAGATCTGCGGTCTTATATAAAATCGTCCTGCGACGAGGATGGGATTCGAACCCACGCGTGCAGAGCACAATGGATTAGCAGTCCATCGCCTTAACCACTCGGCCACTTAGTCTATGTTGGGCTGGGCGCGAGGGCTACCGCAGGAAGCTGATATTTAGGGCATTCTGGTTAAGTCAGCTGAGTAGTTTGGATCTTTATTCATCAACTCAGCTGGCAACGCAGCGTCCCAGCTTATATAGCATTGGCTAGACTGTACGGTAGCGCTATGCTAGGCGAGCGGTGTATGCGAGCCTCCAGCCGTGAGCGCTGGAGGCTTGTATGCCGCTCGCATGCTACCCCCTCTTACGGAAAAAAACTAGTTTTTTTTTTTTGTTTTTTCCTTATTAATTTTGAGTCTAGTGAGCCAATAAGCGGGAGAAGCGTTGACAGCTTTTGGATACATAAATAGCATATAATGTACAGCATACATAAAACCAATCATTAGATATATACATAGAATGTAGACATAATGATTACAAATAAATATATAGTTTACGATACGCACAAACAGCTACGTCTAACAGTGAGGTATGCTTGGTTAACATGAAAGTTTGGATACATAGATAACATATAATGCACAGCACACATAAGATTGATCGTAAGATAAATATATATAACAAGGGCATGGTTACCATGATAAGCATAGGGTGTATATTATACGGCACACAATACACAATAACTAAATCTACATTTGGAGGTATACTTGGGTATAGATATGAAGTACAGTGTATTTGACATTTAACCTCCGTTGTGGTTTGAACTACTCATGATTAAGTTAAGTGAGAGAAAAAAAAACATGTAATGTTGCGTAGTTGATCAAACTAGGTATAGCTAACATATAACACTGAACTAATGTTTGACATAACGTACAGATTGCTAAATTGGGCACGTACTGTGCTAATTTGAGGTAATGAATTTCTAAGATAAGACAGAGGTGAACTATGCTAATTTGTACAATATGGTATGGGAGTAAACATTCCGAGATTGGCGTCGATTGGGCGCGTGTGGCCGCAGCGGGGAGTCCCGGTTGGCGTCAATCGGCATGTCGGGGTCTTGGGCGCGTGTGGTCGCGGCGGGGAGTCCAGGTCAGGTCCGTGGGGAGGAGTGTGAGGCGCGGTGGTCATGCGTGGGTTGATGAGGTTGAGGAGATGATGTCTCGTTATTTTTGTTGTCTGGTGTGTGACGAGATGAAGATGGAACGTCACTCCTTCATTGGATATCGACCAATGCAGACGTATTCGTGTCTTAGCATTTTTTTATTTCTTTGTGATTTGTAGTATTGTAAACTCAAACATCATGAGCAAGTTTACGATCATTGGAAGATTTGGCGATATTAGCCTGGACGAACTCTCTGAGTTACAGGGAGAGTTTGTGCGCCTATTTAGGCGATTTCCAGCGGCCAGCGTGACATAAGTTGATGGATGATTTTTTTTTTTCATGATGTATGACGTTTTGATATTGAAGGTTGATGATTTGGTTTCGTGTGATGTTGTGGTAATGATGATCGTTTGTATATTTCCAGCTGGGCTATGGAGAACGGGCAAGGTGCCAATCGTTTTGTGATCGAGCCCCCTGCCGTTGATGCTGCCATCACAGGCATTCGGTTTCGGGCCGGGGCTTTGCAGCCTAGTGAAGAAGAAGTCAGCGGTGGCTCCACGTTGGTGGCTGAAGCGGTCGCAGTTCCGGAGGGGGCTGGTGTCTGCGACGGCGACAACGCGGCTGCGGCGGATGCTGTAATCCGTGCAGAGGAGGCCGCCGCATCAGAGGCCGCTCGATTGGCTGAGCAGGCCCGTGTGGCGGCAGCAGGGTTCGCTGCTCCGGCGGCGGCGGGCGCGGGGTCTCCTGGCGTGGAGGTTCACGCGTCGGATGCGGCTTCCCTGGGGTCGTCTCCGGAGATGGACAGTGGCCGAGGGCGTGTGCGGACTGCAGTCCGCAATTTGGAGTCCTCGGTGTCGTCGGAGACTGTCGGTGTACGATATGGGCAGCACGACGCCAGGCGGGCAGGGAAATTGAACGAGAGATCGAGGAGCGTCGGCGCAGGCGGGCACGCTCTGCTTCCTGCGTCGATGATGTTGTCGCCAGCCATTCCCGCAACGAGGGTGCTGATCGGCGGCGTGGGCGTCGTGTAGAGTGGGGCCATCCTCAGACGCCCGCGCCTGTACATGCGTCGCAGCATCCAGTGCCTGAGCGGCGGGAGGACTATAGTGGGTACGGATACCTCCCGCAATTCTGCCCTCCGCCAACATTTCCCGCTGAAGTTCTTGACATGCCTTACGCTGGTGGCGAGGGGCGGAGTGGTGGTGGGCGTCACCGGCGGCGCAGCCGAGATCGCTGACCGCCGATGATGACCGGTCGGCGAGGCCGAAGGACCCGCGTGTGCGGAGCCGTAGCCCTCGCCGGCATCAGGAATAGGATATCAGCCACGCCGTTGGATATGGATATGTGAAGGTGTGAGTGGGTGATAGTGACAAAGGTGATGATTCGTATGTTGGATAGAGTGATTGGATTAATGTGATGGATATTACGGTGCAGGGTTGTGTGTATTGTGTGACATTGTATATAATTTGTTTTTGTAATAGTTAATGGTGGAGGTACGATATAGATAGGGTATCAATGTGGTGGTGGTGGGTATGTATGTGAGGATTTATGTATTATATTTTAGTGTGTAGTGGTGTGAGGGGATTATTGTAGAATAAATTACATATCATAAGCTGTTGCGTCGTCATTTCTGATATTACTGTAGTAATTTTGGTCGTGCCTTTTAATGAGTAGACATCCAAAATAGTTGTCGTCATTCATTATTTTGAGAATCGCTGCATTGCTGATAGATATATAAAATGTGTTTGGCATGGCGATTGTGATTGTGTCCTCGCCCAACTGTAGAGATAGATCATTCTGCCATTCGAGTGTGATTTTCGGCCAGCAGGACTGTATTACGAGCGCATAGCCCCTGAATCGTGGCAACTCTGCGATGTTCATGCGTGAGTCCACTGGGATGTCGCGAAGGAACAGTATGACTTGATGGTTTGCCGAAAAGATCTTGTAGTATAGTCCCACCGATTGATTTAACGAGCTGTGGTTTTGAAGCCGCTTGTAATTTCTATACTTTGATAATATTTTATAAGCTGCGTATAGAATAAGGCAGACCGTGGTCCCCAGGAGGGCGTATGCGATTATGGTTAATTCATCTTCTACTTCGTCTACGGCGCAGGGCGGTGGTGTGGTGGGGGGCGTTGTTCCCATGTCGAAAGTTAGCACAAGTGGTAGGGCAGATGCCAGGGCTGACACGTTTGGTATGTCAGGGCTGTTGTTTGTTCGGCTCACGTACCAAAATGCCACGAGTGCTAACGTCAGGAGCATGTTCCATAACGCCAGGAATGCCAATATTACTATTTCTATGAAGGACATTGAGCTGTCTTCTGGAATGTAGATTGTGTTGTCGAGTTCCTGCTTTTTGTATTGGTCAAGTTTGTCGAACACCTGTTGAGCATTTATGCCGAGATCCAAGCTAGTGTGGAGGTCTCGTTGTAATTGCTCTGTGTATTTTGTCATGTCGACAAAATTGGCGGTGGGCTGAGATTTGCTGGTAAAATCAACTTGGGGGAATTGTAGGGTGCTGAGGGCGTTCATTTCGCGTGCCAATTGAAGGTTTACTGGATATTCGGCCACTACTTCGCTGGTTTGAGGTGATTCACAGTCCTGGATGCGGGGTCCAATAATTACGTTGTCTATTACTATATGACAGTAGCACCCGAGGGTGACTATGGTATGTGTGGTGATTTGCATTTGTGTTTGATCTTTTTCTGCACATTTGATGGTGATGGACTGGTTGAATGGATAGCGCTTCGGACTTCTGGTTAGTTGAAGGTATTCAGAGGCTGTGGGTTCGAGTCCCACCGAGTCGGTGAATTCTTTGAAAAATATATGACTGGGCACTAATCCAGACTGTGCCACTAATCCAGGTGATAAGAATAAGAATAATCTACTGGGTATTGCATCTTACTCTGAGTACATTCAAAAACATACGGCAGCTATGCTTCACCACACAACATAGCCATTTTACAGAATGCTTCCAATGGAATACATGCAAACATCATCCATGGTGCAGAGGGGGGGTTTGTGTTTGTTTGTACGGGAGTGTGTGTGGGGGGGGGGTGCTAGTATACACTTAAGTTTTAGTACACTGGACATAATTATGTACTGTGACAAAACAATACACGTTGACTCCCAAACATATACTTTCTATTTAGTTCCCTTTTAAGGATTAGTGGAGCAGCTAATCCTGCTTCATCTGGATATGGCCTTTTGATAATCTGCACTGCTGCCTCATACGGTGATGACTGTTTCTTGTAAAAGCGTTAAGCACACCTGCATATGCTTCTGGGCATGTGTATTCATGTGACAGAGCTTTGATGCTGAATTGGGGATAAGAGAAAATACACCCTTTAGTAGTGGACACTCCCACAATTGTCCCCAAACCATAAGTTATCAAATTATATTTTAAAATATACGTAAATACAGTGCAATCCATGTAACTCGGAAAAAATGCCCCCTTTGAAGACGTTGTCCAGGCATCCCGGTGGGTCAGTGGTAGAATGCTTGCCTGCCCACTCAGGTGGCCAGCGTTTGATTCCCCTGGCGATGCAGTTTTTGTATGCCGTGTGAGTCTTGACTAGATGCACAAAACTTTGAGGATGCAGTGTACAGCCCTTGTGTGTGTAAGGCGTTGTACACGTCACTGCACTTCATCCAGGGCAAAAAAGTGTCATGCGTCAGCCGGGGAGTCGAACCGGATGGACTGCTTGGAAGGCAACCATGCTTACCGTTACACCACTAAACACACGTTTAAAGGTGGTCCAAACCCCTCAACAACGCATCAAAACCGGCAATTAGGGCTTTGAAACTGGAAGCTGAGAAATCGTCAATCACCAATAAATTTAATGGACCTATGGATCTTCAGACGACCTACATGAAATCCTGCCACGAATAACAACGTAAGATCGTACCTTTTAAATGACCAAAACATCTAATGGACCTATGGATCTTCAGACGTCCTACATGAAAATCCTGCCACGAATAACGTAAGAACGTACCTTTTAAACCACCAATAAATTTAATGGATCTATAGTCTCGATCAATCAGACCCTGTAATGGCGGCGCTCAATAGTCTGGTTCGGTTTGTAGGGTTTTGTTGACATAAAACGTGCTCAGTTTTACCCGAAAACGGGTAAAGTTTCTGATTGGTTGTCAATAACACGTGACCGTGTGATTGACAGCTTGATGTTGACAACAGACTGCCGATTCGATTCTTTCTG
>JAGTTF010000441.1:75081-95648 GCA_019095985.1 Streblospio benedicti
AATTGTGAGTTTATTTTCAGTTATGTAGATAAAATCTCACCCTTTACTCATTTTCACATGTTTGGTCTATTTTCAATATTTTCTGCAATAGCTTTAATATAATTTTAGCACATTGCCAATTTAAGTGTAATTTTGATAGGACAGTATTTGCTTAATTTACGACAAAAGCAACATACAGCCAATGTTGTTCGAGCAATGTTGTGCTCCCTGAGCACTTTTGATCTTGTTAATATGTCTTCATGTAAATGTTCGTTTAACTATTTGTTAAATTCATAATTAAGTCGACTAACAAAGTCAACTTACTGGTACTTTGTAATTTTAGTACTTGTTCAGTTTTATCTTATAGCAGTAGAAAAACAAAGGAATGATAGTTCTTTAACTAGTCTTGTGAAGCACTTTGAGCTATAATGCATAAGATACTGTATATAAGGTAACTGCCAATGCCATATACATGTAGATCTAAATAAAGCTTACTATTAGCAGCTTATTATTTAAAGAAAGTACAGTCTGCATAAAAGTTGTAACATACATGTAACAGTCAAAATCATGTAGACAACTGAATGTTCTTGCAAATGTGAGGTTAATATTTTACTTATTCATTTAGCTTTTTTCAATCATTCTACTTTATATTTGTAATTTCTATTATTCATTATATACATCTATGTAAATGTTAAACTACACACATAGTGATGTAAGTAGTAATGGTTAAATGTGAATAAATGATTGAACAGCCACTTTTTTTGTTGTCAATATTTCAGCAAAACTGCAGATGTATTCTGCTTTGAGCTATTTATTTACATTAAAAGTAACCAAGTTGTGTGCACAAAGTAAAGCTACTCGGGCTATTCATATTTGATATAAAACTGAAAATGATTTGAATACTTATAGTTGCATTATCTTCACAAAATGCTTCTTACTAATAGTTAGAAAGTAACGAATCTAATAAATTCTATTTTGAAATAAAACAAATATCTTAAACTTCACTTCTTATATAGACTCTATATATATAGAATCACTAAACATCATCCGATTGTAAAAAAAAATATATGGACATGCTCGGGACAAAAAGTTACACAACTTATTATTAAACACACAAGCCCAAGTTCACACTTTGAACTAAACCACCCGAGAGCAATCTACATGCCAAAACACCGAATATGTGGCTCATAATACTCATGTGGACCGCCCTACTAACAGCCACACATCCGCATATTACGTACAAAGCAGCAGTCGGACTTCTCTTCAGGCACAAACCACACGCCATAATCCACGCCGACGGACACTTTGATCTTCACTTCATGATTAAAATACCCCCTCTAAGTGAGATGGCACGCGAAATTTACAGCGACGAAAACATTCACGTAGAATGCAACTTAGACGGCACGGGACAAAACCTATGCCTCTACATCAAAAACATTACCAAACTTGAACTAAAGCAACTTAAACATCTCAAACAACAGACAGAGCGACACATGAAAATTCACGACGATCTTCTACAACAATTCCTCATTATAGACGGCAAGGAGAAACGTTTGTGGCTGCCCTTAAGCGGCATATTCTCGACTGTGTTCAGCACAGCCAAACACTCAGACGTCAGAAAACTAAAAGCGCAACTCAAGAAAATGTCTACTAATGCCTAATCCCTCGATGCCAACAACGACAACCTATATAACGCATTCCAAGATACATACAACGCCACGACACACCACATCAACGGCCTAGTCACGTTGGTACATCACCAAGACGAGACACTACTAGCCGCAATTAACAACATCGACAGACTTAATAATCAAATCAATGATTTCATTTCATTTGCCTCCACGAGCAAACTCAACTACTTACTGGAGCTGCTCGCGGTTCTAAACAGGCTCCACAACGTACGGAACACATACTGCAATTTCATGACGTACTCACGGACTTCACCACTGGCCTCAAAACACTTGCCAGGAACCACTGAAGTTGACTTCAAGAGCATTACTTGGAAACATTGAATAGGAAATAAGTATTACATCAGATCCAGACTTTGTATTTTTGGAACACAATATGGAAATTAATCTGCTTTATCCAGCCATCTAATAGCAGAAGCTTTGTAAGGGACTTCAAGCAGATTCATGCAGTGTAAACCAGATGGAAGAATACTATAAGGAAGTAACAAATGTCATCGTGCATAAATTGAGAGAACTTGGCCTGCAGCCATGGGTAAGAGAAATTGGAATTATTATCCAACAATGCTCTTCTTCATGGGCATGGAAAGAAAGAGAATCTTGTAAAAGCAATGTTCTCAATGACATGCATAGCTTAAATAGGTTTATATACATATGCTCTTTCTATACATTCACTTAGTCCAGCTGCATATGATGCCATTCAGAGATGGCAAATTTTCCAGCTACTATCTTAAAGCTCTCTCAGACAATACAACACTACCTGCCTACTATGACTATATTCAAGACCAGTCCATGAAGTACAAATCGTACCAGCAAGAATGCACAGCGAAGGGGATGAAACAGCCACAAATTGAAGGTGTCATCATACTAGATGAAGTAATGGTAATAGGCAAAGTGGATTTGAGTGCAAAAAATGGCAAGATGGTCGGATTGACCATGGATCCAAAAGAGATACCAGTACTCTATGACTTGGACCCTGATTTGCTTGAAGAACGAGAAAGAAAACCCGCTGAATATCTTTTACAGTTTCTATGGCATGACTTAACATATGACTTGGACATTATTGGTCCACACTACAGCACAGTGAAGTCCATGGACTGTGCCTTCACGGTAGCTTGCTTGCTTGTTCGATGCTGTGGATGCATTTCAAGCATTTGGATTTAAGGTATGCATTTATTCATTAGTTTTGCACAACACAAGCGCTAATAACACAACTAAGGTCATTGTAATCTATTTTAATGCATGTCTAGCAAGCGAATGTATATTAATTAATTTCTTAAAGGTCTGATTGCTTTACACTTTTATCTAAAGCTTCTAATATTGTTGAGTTATAATAGAAAGGAAACCGAATCATGAACAATTACATTGACACGCATCGATCCAACCAAAACATACCGGTAGACAGTCCCCAACTAGCTCGTTGGTGAGAGTGTAACAAATCTGTCTGCAGTGTAACCAAGGAGGTGAAATATAAACAGACAGCAAGCTGTGCTCTGGGAGGAATAAACATTAAACCAAAGTTACAGTTATCATTTCTACGTATGACAACTTTGGTAGAGATGCAAAGGATTTAACCACGAGTTCCTACAACCTTTCGCCATTGAGAAGTCGACCTCCCTTCTCTACGTTTGAATGTTTTGATAAACACCTCTACTCTAAAATCACAGAGATCACGGATCGTCGATTACATAGTGAGAAAGCAGAAATATAGTGAATCAGTCAGAGAATTCAGTGCAGATATATTACGTTTTTCCGATTGTGATCCACTACTGGAACACCAAGTGGATACATATTGTGCAATGTTGCTACCCAAAACAATTTCTACGTATGACAACATGAAAGCGTTTTTGGGGTGTCGTATACAAGAGTCCTGGACACGGCTCACCTGCCGCGTTTCCCTAGAAAACACAAATAAGGCAAGTGTCCACGGGGCCAACCACGGACGGCGCCGCCGCTGTCCTGCCGCCTAGCGGCCGCATGCCTGAGCACTAGCATAAAAGCGGCGGTGCGCGGTCCGAATAAGTTAGTGTTCAGAGTGACATTTTCAGCATTCTGTCAACTTTAAAAAATCATATCTTTTCAACCATTTACTCCTCATGTAAATTGAAACCAGATTAATAATGCCAATTCAATTGGTGATCACACCCAATAATAACTTTTGATGTAGTTAATATACTTTTGATACAAAATGATATAAAGTAAGAACAACTCTCCCAAATGCCTAGTTTTTTGGTAGCTTTATCCCACACTCGGCTACTCTAGCATAAATTAACCTTGTTGAGCTAAGCCCCGCCCGCTTGTGTCAGTGGTAAACATTGTTGGAATGTGTCCTTGAAAAGTATCACATCTCTTCACCTAAATCAGCCTTGAGTAATTTTCACTTTGCTTTCTAAGCTTGTTCAATTCTTTTTTTCTGTGTGTAGTTTTTAAGTGTTTTTACAAATTATGAAAGAATATATCATCTCAAGATCTGAAAAAGAAGGGCATATTGCATTTTACCCCGACAGAAAGAAGATTTGGGATTTTTTAATACAACACAATTGTTTTGATGATATAATCAAATCTTTAAAAGATCAATATTTTATTCTGTATCAGAAATATAAAAGTAAGAAAGATGGATTAATTAAATATCACATTGAATTCTGACAGTGATGTCCAATTTATGTTGTCACCATCACTAAGTGTTCCAGATTGAATTGTGTCTCCTGCAACTTGAAATTTTATTGAAAGATCTGGATTGATGATGATATGGGCAAATATATGCTGGAATTTGATTTTATCCTGGTGACATCTAAAAAGAACAAAGCTGAAATCTTAACACACCACTTTGTAAGTGGTGACAATTGTCAATATATCCTTTGATGCTTTGGGCATAAAAGAAGTCTGTAGACTAAATGTCTGTGTAGATTGTGAGGTCTGTAGGTGCAGGAGTGTTTATTATCAAAAAAACTAAATTTGGAGGTGTTGAAACATGCTCATCCTTGAATTAGTATCCAATTAAAAACAAAAAAATAAATAACTTTCCAATAAACAAAATTATTGTCCACTCATAAATGTATTTTAGATGTTAAGTCAATATGATCATTTCCTTACTTCCAGCTCAGTCAACATGCACTTGTACAGGGAGATAGCTGATTACTAAATGAGATGAAAGACATGTAATTTGGTGTAGCAGAGAAACATTTGAGTACACTTACACCCCAAGGGGTAATAATGTCTTAACACTACTGTGTTATAACAAACAAAGTGATCACTTGAACAAAATGATGCCTCATTTAGCCCCCAAAATACTTTGAACACTTCTGACATAGAGTCCTGACACGGCTCACCTGCCGCGTCCCCTAGAAAATACAAATAAGGGAAGTGCCCACGAGCCAATCATCGGGCGAGCGCGCCGCTGTCCTGCCGTGCTGGCGGCAGCATGCCTGAGCCGCTAGCATAAAAAGCGGCGGCGCGTGGTCCCGCCACGACTGCTCTACTCCACGTTTCACCAGCTGGACTTGCTATGTATCCGTGTGAGCTGAGCTGAGAGTGGGGGCAGCCGTCGCGATCATTGGTGAATGTGTACTCCTTTAGTAATCTAAGTAATCATACCCTGGACTTTAGCGTGTGTGTTAGGTGTGCAACGGATTCTGGACTTTAATATAATCGCGGTAGTGACACTAACAACAACGGAATAAATGGAATAGTAACCTTACATGGACGTCTCTTCATTCATTTAGCTAAATACCCACTTACAGCATAGGACAATAGTTTAGTGCGCATCCACGGTTATTTCGACCCGACCTATCACGATTCCCCTGCCTGTGTGACCACGGAGGTGACGCGGTGTTCCCCCCCAGGACCCTTGAGGAGGACGGAGCTACATCCCAGACAACCCCGACGCTGTAGGCAGGAGGAGAGGCACCCCGCTTCCCGGATGCAACATGGATACAAAGCTAAACCTATTGAGCATGAGGAAAAGTTGTATGTGCATAGTCAATGCATGGGCCTTTGGTTCTAACTTTCTTAATATTAATAGCACAATCTCCATTAAACGTTCATTTTTATCATTAAATGACCATAGATAATATGCATCAAACAGTAGATTGTATTCCATAGTTCTTATGTAACTTTTATAAACCAACCGGACATCTGGTTTCAATCAAAAGTCATTAGCAAGCCTCTGTCTTCAGCACATAGAATTAAATTAGAGGTAGAAGTTATAATTTCTTTATTACTAGTCGTAGAAGCTTTAAAAAGATCATTTTGTTTGTTATGCAACAAACACATAATAATATAGAGACCTAACATGAACTAATCAATAAGTGAAAAGTTGACTTTCGGATCAGAGGTGAATTTTCACACCGTTGAGTTGTCACGGCTTTGACAACGGAATATAAACACCCACACATGCACAGGACCACAGGCTGGAAGACGCATATATCACAGAATGACAGCTCCTACTTTCTAGGCAAAATTTTCGGGTTAATTGATTAGCTACCTACAATGCAAAAATTATAATCGAACTTTCTATTTAAAAGTGGATGCATGTTACACTTATGAATGATGATTTCGTCATCTTGAAAGAAATTAGAATGAAAACGTTATATCTTTATTATGTTGTTGATTCCAGTTAATTGTAATAACTTTTTTTATTCTATAGTTGCTCATTTATGACATGTTCCTCAAAATTTTTACATGTGCCTATTTCTCTACTTTTAACAATCTATTTCTCTACCTTTTTTCTATCAGTGTTTGCCATTTGCAACACCCCAGAATTAAAAATTGAATTAGAAATAAATACAACAAATAATTAACTGATTGATTCGTTATCAAGCAGGTGTCAAATTCTGAAAAAAGTAAAAGTATAGAAAAGTAAGATTGATACATATGAAAACCTAACATGGAAAAAAACAGAACAAACTTCAACAGGAATGCATCAACAGCACAAAACTGCCAGACCGACCAGTATGTCCCAAGGGACAAAACACCTCCACAGTGACCACAGCACTTCTAGACATTCCACACATCAAAACACAGCCATGTGGTGTTTGCACGTGGTAAGCTCATTTATATGCAAGAAGCGCCAACTAGTGACGGGTATTTAAACGGAGCAAGCGAGTTTTAGATAGGGATGTGCCAGATTTGACTGTGGGTGTTGTTATTAAAAGGTCAATTAAGAATTAATTGATTGCATGTTTTGTTATGTGATTATTGATAATCACAGAAAACATATTTTTCTTTGATATTCAACTGTCAGAAACTAATTTTGGCCAATATGTTCATTCTTATAGGTCACCAAAGTCAAATTTGTCAACAAAGCAGCATTGTACACAAGACGACACAAGAATAGTATGATAAATGTTGGGTTAGATACACAAAAAGAGCTCAATCACCAAGACATCACAAGATCTTTAAAAAGTGGGGCAACAACATCATCAGTTCTCCCAATGCTGGCTACAATAGATTTGCTAATGAATGACTCGCAAGACATTATAGGAAATGAAGATATACCAGAACAAAATAAGTTGTTTGGCATAAAGAAAAAGAACATGATCTTGATAGTTTTGGCCTCACTTCCACAGATATGGTTTGTGTTTCGAGCTGCTGTGCTTATTGTACGAGAAAGCAGTATCGAAATTAAACATGATGATATTCTGCGCAATATCTATAAAAAAGAAGAAAAACAATCATTATCTGTAGCTCCTCTAGATAGGCATTCATTTGATGTAGGCATCTATCTGATTAAGAAATGTTTGGATAAAGAAAAAATGTTTGGTTACACCAGCGATAATGTTCCAGATGAGAATGAAGTAGCAGGTCCTCCTTTGCTGATCCAAAAGGCAAAGCAGACAAACGGAACTACCATAAGAAGAACAAAAATAAAACTTCAGAAAGAACAGAAATGTAAGGAAATCTTTGAACAAGATAAGCTGAATCAGAAATTTGAAAGAGATAAGGAAGAAATCTACAGGATGAATTCAAGAATGAATGCATGTCAAGCTTTTGTCAATGCAATGTGTCAGAAAATGTATGTTTCTAAAAATGTTGGAATGAAATATCCACTCAAAATGGCTATTGGTCAAGCAACTCCATCAACATTGGCGCACGTGAGTCTCTTTCACTTATCTCTTCGAACTGTTATCTTTGTTTTGTTGTAGTTGTACTTTTATTATTCCCCTCTATATACCTATAAGCTCCTGTATAAGTGCTTCTATGATTATGTTATTTGTAACAACAGTTGGTGGTAATATCGTTTTATACAATGGTTATTATCTTATTTGCGTAAAAGACTACCGAAATATGCATTTAATGCTGAAAGTCAATCTCTCTACAATGCATTATTTCACACATTAATTTTAGATTCCACTTGCCTCAACCCAGAACAAGAACACGCTTACTTCAACTACCATATAAGGTTGCCATATTTCCCTGTGGCAGAGAAAAGGCTAATCCTTAAAGAGTATCCTTCAAGGCTCAAGGTGAGTGTCAGTTAAAGTGGTAATGTTTGACCAATAACACGTGTTGGCTGGTTACTTATTTAGGATGAGGTCTGTTTCTGCACGCAAGATATTTACAAATGTGTATTGTCTCATTACAGTGGGACAGGTGCATTGGCCTACCCCCAACCAAACACAATAAACAGACACAGGTAGCTTATTCGTCCGGAGGAGCCAATGACATCTTTAGTAGACTATGATGAGACCTTTAAGCCAGGCTTAAAATTGCAACGGTCAACGTTAGTGGCGAAAACACATATGTGTTCAGTACACTGCTGCAACTGAAGTACCTTGTGCGATGTCGGACGTGGTACACTGCCGGCACGTGTAAGCTGGTTGGTCAGCCGTTTTACCAACTGTGGACCGTCAACACTCACATTCAACATGCCAGGTGCCGTGCTGATCTTGCACTCGAAGGAAAGATACACACTGCATTAGTTTATGCGGCAATGTCGGACAAGAGTGAAGAGTTTGTGGGTAAGAGTTTGTATCATGAAATTCTAGTGGCGTTGTTGCGTTACATGACCGATCTGAATTTGCAACCACAAATAAGACACATTGTTCTGGATTTTGGAAAAAGCTGAGTGGAGTGCTTTTCAAGAAGTGTTCACACAGCTGGGACTGGACATTCCACGATTGCGATTGTGAGGGGGGTGTTCCACTGGAGCTAGGCTTTGTTCAGAAATATTACGTCCCTAGGACTTGCCCACAATTACAAGATGGCCAGCAGAAGAATCAAGCTACAAACAGTGAAGAAAGAAACCGTACTTCCATTAGCAGAGGGATTTGTTTACAATAACCAATTACCACACAGAATAATCCAGAATATTAAGTGCTTTAGTCACATGTATTTTAAAAAGCATAGCTCTTTTTCGGCAGGTGTGGCTTACAAGGTCACATGATGCAGTGCAGGGTAAAAGGGACAGCTTGCCCAATTAGTTAATTTGAGCAGTTAGTTCAGTCTCGTTGCCTGGATCGCCACATAATCATGGAACACTCCACATTGAGGGTGTATAGTCAGCTCCAAGACGGGTATTATATGTGTGTTTTAAAAATATCATATATATCACATTTGTATCTAACTTTGACTAATCGTATACATTTACTTTGAACACATTTAACAACACAGGGGATACCTTAACTGAGAGCCCAGCCCCTTTCAAAAAACATGGATCTGAAAACGGAGATGGCGTTTTTATTTGTAAACTTTTATAGGTATGTTATGTCGATGGGGTTAACCAATTTGATTGTTGGTCAGTGTTCTGCAGCATGTCGACAGTGTGGTTCACCTGTTTTGGAACAGACCCTCCGAAACTTAAATGTCACCAACAATCAGTGTTGATGGATTCACCATCAGGCTTGGACCCATGGGGGCTGAAATCTACATGCTTGTTGAATTGACTGAAACCGTAAAGACCATGCACAGAACAATGCTTTAGTCTCCAGAACGTGTCCTGAGTGTCGCACCCCAGTAGCTAAGAGGAATCTTGCTATAATGCACATCAATAATATGCAAGACCCCTCTGAAACTTCAATGTCACCCACAATCAATGTTGATGGATTCACCACCAGGCTGGGACCCATACCGGCTGAAAACTCTCAAGATTAATGACATGATGTTTGAGTATTAAATCTGATGTTTTAGTCACTATCATATATTGTGGCAGTGCATTATGGCCTCAGGCAATGATCCATAAGGCACCAGCCACCAGTGAGCAAATGAGAGGCATAGTCTAAAAGGGGACGCCGTCATAGGAAGAGGATGCTAAGGAAGTCAGTCGCTGAATAAATGCTGAAGAGAACGGACGTGTTATTCTCGATACCTCAATGGAGGAGAAGTCACCAATTGACTCGACCTTTCATTAACCATTTTCAATATTTTGCAGACACGTCCCATGGAGCCAAAGACATGTGTGTTTTCAACTACGATGACACGTTCTGTCCGGGGTCTAAAGGCCTACACATATGAAATGGTCAAAATCAGGCCTGATTTTCAACAGCCATTATCATTTTAGCCTTGATACTCAGTGACACCTAGTATTCTTTATCATTTAAGCGATATACCGTGCATACATCAGTGCATGCATCAGTGTCAACGGTGTAATAAAGGTTTGGAGGTGGGAGGTAATTTGGCTGTTGGTTGTAAAAATGTCAATTAACTTAAATTACCTTGGCAACACACATAACAAATTGAATACAGTTTGTTGACATCCTTTTGTCATTTTGAAGGGAAAATATCATCATTGAAATTTTGAAACATCATTGGAAAATAGTTTAATCCTTCTTTATTATAAAGTACTAGTAATAATAAAAACTGATAGTGTTAACTTATATCATAATAATAAATAAAAGATACACAAACTAAAGAAGTCATTTATACTATGATTCATTTGTGACTTCTAATATTTCAATTTTTCCATCAAGTGTTTCTTTGCATGTTCATCACCAGGAATAGTTAACTTCCATTCTGGTCTTTTTTGTTTCTTCTTAGGAGGCACAGATGACATGATAGATGATGATACCAATATGAATATTATAAAAGTTGAACTGAAGTAATTTATAGAATATTGTAACAATTGTAACTCAAAGATACAAATGAAGTGAATGAGAAATAAACCTCTTTTTTATAGGGATACCATGGTATTTACCTAAATGTTCATTTATTCAAATACTAAATTTGTGATTCTTTGAAGTAAAGCTGTGTCTAATATTTTGGAACAATAAATGAAAGAAAGGTTCATTATTTGTAAAAAAATCAATGGAATCAATGCATAACACAGACAAGAAAGACTGTGACTAATGAACATTAGATGCAGTCAGACATTGATTACAAAAAAAATAAAGGGACTTTTGTATATGAAAGTGGTCAAGCTCTTTTTTAGAAAGATAAGCAAGTGTTTATGAGATAACACACTGGTTTTTAGTCAATGGCTTGATTTGCATACATGCACATAATGAGAGGTTCTAATGTATATTGTTATCAAAAATTTAAATAGAGTGAGGTCATTGCAGGAGATCTGTGAAATTGCAACAGTATCATTTTTGTGATTTTAGTTTGGTGTTGTAGCAGTTGATATGGAGGCACATTTGAAGTATGGCAAGCAACATTGAAACCACATGCATTACTTACACTCTGATCTTTATTCATCAACTCAGCTGGCAACGCAGCGTCCCAGCTTATATAGCATTGGCTAGACTGTACGGTAGCGCTATGCTAGGCGATATGCATATGGTTTGTTTGCGGAGCCTCCAGCCGTGAGCGCTGGAGGCTTGTATGCCGCTCGCATGCTACCCCAGCTTATATAGCATTGGCTTACGGAAAAAAAACTAGTTTTTTTTTTTTTTTCCTTATTAATTTTGAGTCTAGTGAGCCAATAAGCGGGAGAAGCGTTGACAGCTTTTGGATACATAAATAGCATATAATGTACAGCATACATAAAACCAATCATTAGATATATACATAGAATGTAGACATAATGATTACAAATAAATATATAGTTTACAATACGCACAAACAGCTACGTCTAACAGTGAGGTATGCTTGGTTAACATGAAAGTTTGGATACGTAGATAACATATAATGCACAGCACACATAAGATTGATCGTAAGATAAATATATATAATAAGGGCATGGTTACCATGATAAGCATAGGGTGTATATTATACGGCACACAATACACAATAACTAAATCTACATTTGGAGGTATACTTGGGTATAGATATGAAATACAATGTATTTGACATTTAACCTCCGTTGTGGTTTGAACTACTGATGATTAAGTTAAGTGAGAGAAAAAAAAAACATGTAATGTTGCATAATTGATCAAACTAGGTATAGCTAACATATAACACTGAACTAATGTTTGACATAATGTACAGATTGCTAAATTGGGCACGTACGGTGCTAATTTGAGGTAATGAATTTCTAAGATAAGACAGAGGTGAACTATGCTAATTTGTACAATATGGTATGGGAGTAAACATTCCGAGATTGGCGTCGATTGGGCGCGTGTGGTCGCAGCGGGGAGTCCGGGTTGGCGTCAATCGGCATGTCGGGGTCTTGGGCGCGTGTGGTCGCGGCGGGGAGTCCAGGTCAGGTCCGTGGGGAGGAGTGTGAGGCGCGGTGGTCATGCGTGGGTTGATGAGGTTGATGAGATGATGTCTCGTTATTTTTGTTGTCTGGTGCGTGACGAGATGAAGATGGAACGTCACTCCTTCATTGGATATCGACCAATACAGACGTATTCGTGTCTTAGCATTTTTTATTTCTTTGTGATTTGTAGTATTGTAAACTCAAACATCATGAGCAAGTTTACGATCATTGGAAGATTTGGCGATATTAGCCTGGACGAACTCTCTGAGTTACAGGGAGAGTTTGTGCGCCTATTTAGGCGATTTCCAGCGGCCAGCGTGACGTAAGTTGATGGATGATTTTTTTTGTTTCATGATGTATGACGTTTTGATATTGAAGGTTGATGATTTGGTTTCGTGTGATGTTGTGGTAATGATGATCGTTTGTATATTTCCAGCTGGGCTATGGAGAACGGGCAAGGTGCCAATCGTTTTGTAATCGAGCCTCCTGCCGTTGATGCTGCCATCACAGGCATTCGGTTTCGGGCCGGGGCTTTGCGGCCTAGTGAAGAAGAAGTCAGCGGGGGATCCACGTCGGTGGCTGAAGCGGGCGTCGCAGTTCCGGAGGGGGCTGGTGTCTGCGACGGCGACAACGCGGCTGCGGCGGATGCTGTAATCCGTGCAGAGGAGGCCGCCGCATCAGAGGCCGCTCGATTGGCTGAGCAGGCCCGTGTGGCGGCAGCAGGGTTCGCTGCTCCGGCGGCGGCGGGCGCGGGGTCTCCTGGCGTGGAGGTTCACGCGTCGGATGCGGCTTCCCTGGGGTCGTCTCCGGAGATGGACAGTGGCCGAGGGCGTGTGCGGACTGCAGTCCGCAATTTGGAGTCCAATACAGACGTATTCGTGTCTTAGCATTTTTTATTTCTTTGTGATTTGTAGTATTGTAAAATTGTAAACATCATGAGCAAGTTTACGATCATTGGAAGATTTGGCGATATTAGCCTGGACGAACTCTCTGAGTTACAGGGAGAGTTTGTGCGCCTGTTTAGGCGATTTCCGGCGGCCAGCGTGACGTAAGTTGATGAATGATTTTTATGATGTATGATGCTTTGATATTGAAGGTCAATGATTGGGTTTTGTGTGATGGTGTGGTAATGATGCTCGTTTGTATATTTCCAGCTGGGCTATGGAGAACAGGGAAGGTGCTAACCGATTCGTGATAGAGCCCCCTGCCATTGATGCTGCCATTACTGGCATTCAGTTCCGTGCAGGGGCCCTGCGGCTAACTGATGGAGCAGTCAGCGGGGGATCCACGTCGGTTGGTGAAGCGGGCGTCGCAGTTCCGGAGGGGACTGATGGCTGCAATGACGACAACGCGGCTGAGGCGGATGCTCTAATCCGCGCGGAGGAGGTCGCCGCGGCAGAGGCCGCTCGGTTGGTGGAACAGGCCGTCCGTGTGGCGGCAGCAGGGTTTGCTGCTCCAGCGGCGGTGGCAGGCGCGGGTTCTCCTGGTGTTGAGGTGCATGCGTCGGAGGTGTCCCTGTGCTCGTCACTGGAGATGGATACTGGACGAGGACGTGTGCGGTCTGCGGTCCGTAATCTGGAGTCGTCGGTGTCGTCAGAGACTGTTGCTGTGAGATACAGGCTGCACGACGCCAGGCGAGGAAGGGAAGTCGAGCGGGAGATTGAAGAGCGTCGGCGTAGGCGGGCACGCTCTGCCTCCTGCGTCGATGATGTTGCCGCCAGTCATTCCCACGACGAGGTGGCTGATCGGCGGCGTGGGCGTTGGGTAGAGTGGAGCAACACTCAGACGCCCGCGCCTCTTCATGCATCTCAGTATGCCGTGCCCGAGCGGCGCGAGGACTACAGTGCACATGGATACATCCCGCAGTTTTGCCCTCCGCCAGCATTTCCCGCTGAAGTGCTTGATGTGCATCCCGCTGGTGGCGAGGGGCGGAGTGGGGATAGGCGTCGCCGGCGGCGTAGCCGAGATCACGTGCGCTCCGATGACCGGTCGGCGAGGCCGAGGGACCCACGTGTGAGAAGCCGTAGCCCTCGTCGGCATCAAGATTAGGACATTAGATCACACAGTTGGATATTGTTGTGGGAAGGTGGGAGTGGGTGATAGTGTCAAATGATGATTCATATATCGGATAGAGTGGATAATGTGAAGTGGGTAGGTGTTTGTTGACAGTATGATATTCAAATGTATGTTCGGATTATTGATGTGGTGGCGGGGTGTAATTGTGTAAACGTGTGTATTGTGATCTTTGGTATGGGTGGTGTGTGTTTTTATGGTGGTGGTGGTGATGAATATGAATGCTATTAGTTGTATTTTGTTATAGAAATAAATTACATATCGTGAGCTGTTGCGTCTTCATTTCTAATGTTACTGTAGTAATTTTGATCGTGTCTTTTAATGAGTAAGCAACCGTAGTAATTAACATCATTCATGGCTTTGAGAACAGCTGCATTTTTGATTGAAATATGAAATGTATTCGGCATGGCTATTGTTATTGCATCTTCTCCCAATTGTAAGGTTAAATCATTCTGCCAGTCGAGGTTGATCTTTGGCCAGCAGCTTTTTGTGACAAGGGAGTAGCCTTTGAACCGTGGCAATTCTGCAATCTTCATGCGCGAATCCACTGGAATATCACGCAGGAATAATATTGACTGGTGATCTGTCGAAAATATTTTATAATAGAGTCCCGCTGATTGATTTAACAGGCTGTGGTCCTGAAATTGCTTGTAAGTCCTATACTTCGATAGTATTTTATAGGCTGCGTATAAAATGAAGCAAGCTGTTGTCCCTAGCAGGGCGTATGCCATTACGGTCAATTCGTCTTCAATTTCATCCACTGCACGGGGGGGGGGGTCGGGGGGGGTGTGGTCCCCATGTCGAAAAAGTTAGTACCAGTGGTAGCGCGAGGCCAAAGCTGATACATTTGGTATGTCGGGCGTGTTGTTGTTTCTGCTTAAATACCAGAACGCCACGAGTGCCAGTGTTATCAGTATGTTCCATAACGTTAAGATCGCAAATAATACTATCTCGATGAACGACATTGAGTTTTCTTCTGGAACATAAATTGTGTTGTCAAGTTCTTGTTTCTTGTACTGGCCGAGTTTCTCAAATACTTGTTGAGCGTTGATGCCCAACTCCAGACTGGAGTGGAGCTGCATATGATGCCATTCAGAGTTGGCAAATTTTCCAACTACCATATAAAAGCTCCCTCAGATAATACGGCACTACCTGCCTACATGGTGATGGTCCCTACTATGACTATATTTAAGACCAGTCCATGAAGTACAAATCTTACCAGCAAGAATGCATAGCGAAGGGGATGAAACAGCCTCAAAACTATGGTGTCATCATACTAGATGAAGTAAAGGTGATAGACAAAGTGGCTTGGAATGCAAAAAATTGTAAGATGGTGGGATTGACTATGGATTCAAAGAGACATATGTAAATGTACAGTTCGCCCATGAAGTGCGCTTCAGTGCGCGCGAAAGTTTACAAGACATCGTCCAAGGACGGCGGGTGCAAATTTGTTAGAGCGTGCAGAGCACACAAGGGTCAGGTTAAAGACCACAAAAATTCTATAAATAGCAGATCATATCTTCAAGATGGCTGCAGATCATCCAATCACCAGTCTACAGCCAACATGAATTCTAATTCTGACAACCAAAATCTGAATTTCTTTGGCACAATCAAATGACTCACTGTTTTTTTACCCTGTTTATACATGAATATCCATAGAATATATATCCAAAGTGTATATTCCATGGCATTTGTTTCTTACAATGGAATTTTGTATTCTTTCATGGCAAATGTTTGAAAAATTTGAATTTTGTGCATAGAAATAAGCTCCTCCCAGATTAGCCTGTATCTAGAATTGTTGAGTCGACACCTAGCAGTGTGATACAGACTAATGCAGAGGAGCAGGAGATTGTCTTTCCAGCCTCTATCAGTGAGCATGAATGTCAACAGTTGACATGTTGGCATTTAGGCACCATGGCTGGCTAATGTTTACCAAACAAATGCTAGATACTAGTGTGCATCGACCATGGATAGACACACAGTACAGAAAGAACCATTCATATGTAAAAAGCTGTCACATTCGCTGTAATTTGGAAATGTAACTTTGTACTTTGGTAATCATGTTGTGTTTATTTAAAATTGTACACATTCATAACACATCATAAGAATCATGTGCTGTGAATTATCATACAATACATGTACATTAATAGCATTCCAAACAAAATTATACACAAATCCAGAACTTCTAGTAGAAGAAATCCAAAGTCCCGATGAAAGCTACAGTCGTAGCATTTTATCCCATACATGTTGACATCAGCAGGTTGAAATTACCCATATAGAGTACATTCGGTCGGTTTGGGTACCATTCTCTGACCAGTTTGAGTACACAATTTGGCATAACATCCCGCTTGCTTAAAATTTGTCTTTGCCTTGGATTCAAAGTCTCTAATATTCCTTGCTTCTTAGCAATATATCTAACATCTTTCCATGCCAGTCTATGGTGCATCATTGTCCAAAAGTTTATGTGGTTTAAAAAGTTTAAAGCTAGCTTGTTTCAAGGAAAGTACATCTTTCTCACTGCCATTATTTCATTCTTAACCCCTAAGTTCAACTCGACCAACTTGTCACCTTTTGATCCTGCTTTCTTGACCATTCTCATCATAAACTACAAATGGAGCGTGACATCACACAAGGGCCGTTCTTTTCAACAGAAACACCAGAGGGCACACACCAGAGTATACTTCATTCTCATTTCTAGCTGTGCTAGCAGTAACATCTTGATTTTGTTTTTCAGTTGTTTTTCAGTTCTATACTTTAAAACTTTGTAACTGGATTTGTGCCTTTTGATAACGCTACTACACATTGGATGCTATTTATCTGTGCATTGTGATATATTTTGTTGAAATGGAGCCTCCAAAGAAAAAAAAAAAAAAACAAGTTTTAGAATTGAAATACAAGGAGATGAGAGTGTGAAAATGCTATTTGTGAAAAGCTTAGTATGGTGAAACAAACACTTACAACACAGCTTCAGAGACCAGTAAGCAACTTTGATGTCATGGATTACTTGTTAAAGGATTGGAAACCGAATACATATACAGCTACAACTTCAACTCCAGATTTTCCCTCTTACCAAAAAGATAGTCAATGATAAAAAAAAGAAAACCTGTTTATATGTTCGAAGTTCTGCATCACAAAAATTGATCAACATTGTACAATCTCACTCTAAATTTTGTAACTTCCCCTTGAAACAAACTAGTCTCAGGACATGTTTCAAGTATTAAATTACAGTGCTCTTGTCCAAAGTTTCACTGCTATAAATGGTCTTCTTCTCCCCGGCTTCAAAATGACAAGTTTCTTGTCAATGAAAAAAGGATGAGGTTTGCGCTTAGCACATCTGGATTATTACCAGTGCAATACCAGAGATTATGTACCGCTGCTGGGCTGGGATTCATCCATTGTAGATGGAGAAAATCCAGTGAGAACACTCTAAAACAGTGTATTTCCCAGGAATACCAGGAGAGTAGTGAATGTGCACTTCATACATAGATTGGCATTACAGAGCATATTGAAGGAGGAATCAGCGTAATGTCAGATGCAAGGCATGGAACAAGGAAAAATGCACATGACACAAGTGTTGTTGTGATCGGGGAGCTATCACATAAAGTGATAGTACATGAACATATGACCAAACAAGAGACGCAATAACACAAAGACATGAGCTAATTGGGACAAAAAAGTTTTAGATGAATTTGATAGGAATGGGATAACAACAGACATTTGGATACATGACAATAACGCGAGTATCAACAAAGAACTGAGAGACTGTGGAATAGTTAGTGCAAATGATTTATGGCATGGCATAAAAAATCTGAAAAAGGAAATAAAAAAGGTAACTGAAGGTGCTAAGTAACATCATGGAAAAACATGGCATTTTTGAGTTAGATGATAAGCTCGTCCCTATCACCACCCATGTTCATTGGGCGGCACGTGAGCTCTTGGAGATGCGCAACAACTTCGCCAAGACCTACATAACATAGCCGAACATTACAAAAATGAGCATGCAAATTGTCATCCAGCTTCAAGACGCAAAATGGATCCAAACTATGAGCCATCGAGAAAAGTGATAACAGATGCTACTGCTATTGCTTTATTACAAAATGCTCTAAGAAAAAGTACAATCTATAAGCAAGCTGAGAGCTTTTCTTATGGTAAAGATTCTAACTACATGTATGTAGAAAGTTTCAATAACATTTTAAATATTTTTGAAGATAAGAGAATCTCATTTACAAGTGACGAATACAATAAAACAGCACCATTGGCTGTTATTCATTGAATGAAAATGTAGATAAGTGATATTTTGCTACAGAGATAACGAACAAATCTCATAAAGTTACGACTTACAATTATAGAAATACTTTGTGGCAGAAATATTTAAAGGAAATAAGAATCTGATATAATGTAATAATGTATTGTTATAAAACTGTACACTACCATAATATATAAGAATCTCTATATATTTTTTTCAACATTCCCCTGATATGACTGAAACTTTGATTTCATATAAAAATAACCCAATTTTTTATGTATATTGTTTTATATGTTTTATGTTATATGTTTGGCTATTTGTTTCAAGGTGTTGTGCATGTATATTTGAATATTTGATTTCAATATAAACCTATCTAATTATTAGTTACAATGGGCAGCCTGATAATGATGCTGTAAATAGAAGTAAATAAACCGTGTTATATTAAGTTGTTGTGTTTGAGTTGTTGCTCTTTAGAATCAACAACACTTATTATACAATATGTATTAAACTTGCACTATACTATGCAACTTGACCTTATATGCTTATGTAGTCAGTATTAGGTCACCACCACGTGTTCACGGCTCAACCATGTGGCTGTGTTTCATTTTACATCACAAATGTTCGTTGGAATCAGTGCTCCAATGGCAACTTGCTCTACCTTCATCAAGTGATATCCACCAATGAGGGCTAATTGCTGTGCGGTGGGTAAATGCTCCGTTTGTCATTGGGGTCTTTAAGTACCTGCGCACAGTTGCTACGCTGGTGGTGAGTGCGAGGTCCAGGCAAAGGGCTGCAAAAGACCTTCGTGTTTCCTCTATGAAGATATGGCGGGAGGAGGAAATGGGTTATTAAAATTCAGGCAACAAATTTCCCTACACAGGACAGGTACAAGCAGCAAATACCATAAACAAATTCCAAGAGCTGTCCCTCAGAGCCAAAGACGTGTTCGTTCGACTACGACGACACATTCTGTCCAGGGTTTAAGATTGCCTTGGTGGACAGCAGCGGCCAAGTTGCTTACGTGTTTAGCACGAGGCTGCAGCTGTAGTAGCTTGCCAGGAGTCGTACTTGGTACGCTGATGGGACATTCAAACTCATGGCTGATCCATGCTACCAGCTTTGGACAGTCAACGCCACGTATGCCAATCCGGCTGCCGCTGACCGCGAACTCAAGATGAAGATACACGCCGGGTTGGTGTATGCGATTATGTCAGGCAAGGGTAAAAGCTTGCTACCGAGAGATCATAGTGGCACTCATCCGACACATGAATGAGGTAAGTTTTGTCATGGACTCAAGTGGACCACACCCTCTCTCACCAGGTGAGCCTCACTGTGGGGTGCGAGTATTTAAGCAATGTAAGTATTTATTGTATAACATGTTAAAGCGAGTTAAAATAAACACCATTTGCAAATAAAAAAAATGGCCTATTAAAAAACCATAAATATTTTTTTTGCAAAATTAGGCCTATTAATTTTAGGAATCTTGACTTGACTTTATTTTATGGTTTTGGTGAACAAAATCCAGTTCAAAACCAGAGTGTTGGAAAATTGCAATACATTTTTATTACACTTAAGAATTTGTTTTCAATTCAATTTCATACATGGAATCATCAAGAACATTACTTGTAAAGATTAGTCAAGAAATAAGTATTACATAAGATCCAGACTTTGTATTGTTTTGGGGAACACAATAAGAAAATAAATCTGCTTCATCCAGCCATCTAATAGCAAAAGCATTGCAAAGGATTTCAAGCAGATTCATGCAGCGTAAACCAGGCGGAAGAATGCTATGCAGAGGTAACAAATGTCATCCTGCATAAATTGATAGAGCTTCGCCTACAACCATGGTGAGAAAAATTGGAATTATTATCCAACAATGCTCTTGTTCATGGGCATGGAAAGAAAGAGAATATTGTAAAAAGTATTGCTCTCAGTTATATGCATAGCTTTCTCTGAATATATTATGAGGCTTTGATTATGAGCACTCATACTTTTCTTGTAGTAATTG
>JAGTTF010000442.1:0-12019 GCA_019095985.1 Streblospio benedicti
ATATACAACATGGCAAGATGATATTAATATCATTTTAGTATATATATTGGTTTATTTCCTAAACATCTTTTTAATGTATGGAATTTTAATATTCTGAAATAAATTATTATTATTATTATTAAAAAAGTCAAAATACATTGAGCTTTTCGGCAAACTCTCTTGCCTTGATCACAACCGAATAGCGTCATAAGTCGTCACTGTTGGCGCGGGGAGTTCCCAGCTGCATGCCCCCCCTTGAAGGGTCAACACGTTGTTCCATATGGAAGGAAGGGGTGTGTCTGCCTCCATCTCTATTGAGTGAAGGTCTCAGTCTCCGTATCTAAATCACTTCCTTTACTCCACGCTCAAAGTACTTAGGTTCAACACAAAGGATTTTTGTATCCTCAATTGAAATGTCATGACCCTCCTGGTCGGAGTGCAAGTGGCGAGATACTTCCGACCCCGTGGAACTTGGGCGTCTGTGTTCCATGAATCTGGCTTTCAGGGATCGTTCTGTCTCCGAAAACATAGGACGCATCACAGTCATTACACTTGATCTGGTATACGGACCAATCACTCTCTGCTTGTCTTTGGGATCTTTGGTCTTACCAACAACTGTCTAAGAGTGTTCACTGGTTTGAAAAATGCCTGGACGTTGTATCTATGTAACACCCTCCTTATGTGTTCTGACACACCCTTGACATAGAGTATAATTACTGGGGGCGTCCTTTTTACTCAACCTGGGCATTGTCCTTAGACGAGGTACTTTCGTCCCTGCTTAACTTCTTGCTGGACAACACATTCTCCGGGTATCCATTAATTTTCAAAACCTTTCCTAAGTGTCTTTTCTCATTTTCACACTCCAACGGGTCGCTTACTACGCTATCAGCCCTATGCATCAAGGTGCGTACCACTCCTGTCTTGTGTTCCACCCGGGTGGTTGCTCCCAAAGTTCAGATACTGATCTGTATGCGTTGACTTTCTCTGAAAACTCTTGTGCGTAGGGACCCGTCTTCATTTACCAGGATGAGAGTGTCTAAGAAAGGTAAAGATCTCTCACCATTCACTAAGCTTTCTCCCTCCGTGGTCCACTTAATAAAATTATCCATAGAGTTCAGGTGGTCTTGGAACTCATCCGTGTATTGTCTTTTCTGAATGACCACCGTATCGTCCACATATCTCTTCCAGAGTCTGGGTGGGTGGGGGCCGAAGCTAAGGTCTTACACTCAAAATCTTCCATATAGGTTACAGATTATCGGGGATACTGGCGATCCCATGGCTGCAGGGGGGGGGCATGCAGCTGGGAACTCCCCAGCGCCAACAGTGACGACTTATGGCGTCATTCGGTTGTGATCAAGGCAAGAGAGTTTGCCGAAAGCTCAATGTATTTTTGACTTTTACCTGTTATCCTGTTTAAGAAATAAACCAATATATCTATCAGATCCAGGATAAATGAACTTCCATCAAACCATCATTTAGTAGGTTTTTATGGTCAAGGATTCCAATAAAAAGCAATAATAGGTCACTAAGAGTGATACATTTTACGATAACTTACATAGCCACTGTAAAGCATGTCAATACATGCACAATAGTACACACGTGGGATATGATTGTGAAAAAATTATTAATCACTCAAAGAAATGTAGCATGATATTCAGAGTTCATTATGAGTAGAATACAATTCATATAAAAAGGGACTTTAACATGAAAAGGGACAAGGAAACTATTACTAAGGCGGGTCGCCGGCTACAAGGTCGGAAGGGTGCTGTGTACAGTACATTAGCTGAAGACAAGGAATACTAAAGCCACTGTAGGTCCGGATCAACCTTGAACTTAAAAGTCCAACTCCTACAGGCGAGGGTAGTAACTGGCTCACCACCAGCAAGGATGACCCTTTCTCCCTTGACGTCCCAGCCGCCAAGATTTTGCCACGCCACATCCGGCGTTGCTGGACTACTGCCACCACCGGAAGTTTGACCAACTTGCTGACCAGACACACAACCTACAACTCAGGTGACGTGATGTGCCCCCCCCAACCTGGCACCTACTTCTTTGTAGTCAGGAGGAGGGCAGAGTCCCCAGCGGGCCGCTGATTGGTTCCTTGCCCTTGCTGCTGTAGCAGAAGGCACAAGGTGCCCTTTCCTGTGGCCGGATGAGGTCTTTGTTGCTGCAGCCAGAGAACCACTGCCCACAGCCACAGCTGGTGGTGATGTCACGTGACTGTCTGAGTCGGAGGCCATTTCTATACTCTCAATGGAGATGGACAAATGGCTCCAGCTGCTTGTGGAAGATCGCGAGCTGAGGGTTCATGAGTCAACTTTTGCAGTCACCCTGGAGTCCCCATTCCCCGCTGATGTCATCAGTCCGCCGCTGCATTTGGACAGAGTCTGATGCGTTGCCAACAGCCTGGAATCAGCTATAACAGTCGTCCAGTTGTTGCTCCAGTTCAGCTGCCTCGCGGACCACTTGTGGACTGTCAGCTTCACTCAGACGCCCATGCAGGAGTGTCGCAAAGCTGCAGGCTCAGGTTGGGAAGGTTTGTCTACTAGCTCGCAAAAAGTTAGGGACATGTCATGGAGGTTATCCGTGTTCTTGGAACCTTGATGGTGCATGTGATCCATGTCAAGAGTGCACTGCGCCGCATAGGCCTTGGCAAGCTGTGCCTCCTGCTTAGTAAGGACCAGATCTTGCTTGAAGTTGGTCGGCCTCTCCTGCGTTCGTGTCGAGTTCCCCAACCACGATGATCTAGGAAGACTGGTCGGGTGCTGCCGCTATCTCATCACCCAGACTAATTCCTGGGACTCAACGCGATTCACTTCTTTTGCTTCGCGAGCTCATCTCCGAGAAAAAATGCGGTCGGCCTCTTCCTTGTAATGATTGCCCACTACGTCTGAGTCATGAGCTGCTGATCCAGACTTCGGTCATGCTTCCCAGCCATCTCCTTTGTTTGCAGCTCCTTCTCTAAAAGCGGTGTGCTTGCTGCAAAGGCCAATGAGTTGCTCCTCCGCAAACTGTGCACGCCCCTATCCATGTGCCGATATCGCTGCGCAGGTGCCCAGCAATTGACTTCTTCTCACTGTGAGCTGTTGGGCAGGTGGAGTCAGTGAGACTAAGCAACACAGGCGCTTTGCACTCGCTAGTCAAAAAGCAGTCACACCCCTCCCCAGGGTTGAGCAGGGGGGGGGGGTAGGCGTTTTGCACGCTTCCACACGGGGCAGGGACAGGCATTTCCCCCAAGCAGGCAGGGACAGGCGTTTCCCAGGCCAACTCTCACACATCCAAAGCTCCAGTCACAACAGTGTCAGGTTTCAGCCGCCAACGAGTGGTAACTTTTGGAGCCAAGTCACTTTGAGCGGGCTCGCTCTCTTGCCGCCTTGAGCAACATTGAGCAACTCACGTCTGTGAAGGGTAAAAACCTTATTCCCGCTCTAACTCTTCTTACTACTACTGATGATCGAAAGATTTGAAACATGTAAGTCTCCTCTGACTGTTGGCAAAACAGGAATAAAGAGTTTTGCATTGCTTTTGGGGGCCAATCATACAGAGACTTTGACAGAGCTAAGATTCCTGAAATATCAATCGATGATAGCTCGATCACATGTTCTAGAACCACAAAGAATGCCACCTACTGAACGTACAGCCTACTTCCATGCTTTACGTGTATACATTTAAGTCAGGCAGTGTTCTGACCTAAATACAGATTGATCCTTGTTTTGGGGGCTGGCAACGTGGTGAAAAAGACGCTCGAGCCAATTCAAACAGATAAGGACATCGCTCCGATCAATGTTTTGCAGTTCATCAGGTGCAAGTGTAAGGCTCAAAATACTAACCAGTGCAAAACAAATTTATGATCTTTTCACAAACATGGACTCAAGTGTGTTGATGCATGTGGTCATGGTGTGACATGCAAGAACACTCAAGGGTTTGACTTTGATGAATAGAAGTTTGATGAAGTTTGATGCACTGCTAAAACAGCTTGGAACTACAGAGTTTGTCTTGAAAAGTGTAGTTAATGAAAATATAGACACGTTAAACGTAACTTAAAAGGTACGTTCTTACGTTATTCGTGGCAGGATTTCACGTAAATCGTCTGAAGATACATAGATCCATTAAGATCCATAGGTCCATTAAATGTATTGGTTATTTAAAAAGGTACGTTCTTACGTTATTCGTGGCAGGATTTCATGTAGATCGTCTGAAGATCCATACGTCCATTAAATTTATTGGTGATTGATGATTTCCCAGCTGTTTTTCTTGGTTTTGATGCGAGTTTGGGGGTTTTGGACCTCCTGAAATGTGTGTTCAGCATTGTAGATCCATAGAACTGATTGGATTGGGGTTTTCATAGCTGTTTTTCTTGGTTTTACTGCGAGTTTTGTGGTTATGGACCTCCCCATATGTGTGTTCACTGTTATAGATCCATGAAATTGATTAAATTGGGGCGTTTCAAAGCCCTAATTGCCGATTTTGATGCGAGGTTGTGAGAGGTTTGGACCTCCTTAAACGTGTGTTCAGCGTTAGTGGTGTAACAGTTAGCATGGTTGCCTTCCAAACAGTCATTCCGGGTTCGATTCGCGGCTGACGCATGACAGTTTTGCCCTGATGAAGTGCAGTGGCATGTACAACGAACCGTGGCAGGCGAGCATTCTACCACTGAACCACCGATGCCTGGACAACGTCTTCAAAGGGGGCATTTTTCCGAGTTACATGGATTGCACTGTATTTACGTATATTTTAAAATATAATTTAATACCTTATGGTTTGGGGACAATTGTGGCAGTGTCTACTACAGGGTGTATTGTCTATTATCCTCCATTCAGCATCAAAGCTGGGTCACATGAATACACATGCCCAGAAGCATATGCAGGTGTGCTTAACGCTTTTACAAGAAACAGTCATCACCGTGGCAGCCAGCAGTGCAGATTATCAAAGGCCAGGTCCAAATGAAACAGGGATTAGCCGTCTACTAATCCTTATAAGGGAAGTAAATAGAAAGTAGATGTTTGGAAGTCAAATGTGTATTGTTCTGTCACTGAGCAGTACACAATTATGTCTAGTGTACTAACTTAAGTGTTTACTAGCATCCCCCCACACACACACACACACACACACACACACACACACACACACACACACACACACACACACACACACACACACACACACACACACACACACACACACACACACACACACACACACACACACACACACACACACACACACACACACACACACACACACACACACACACACACACACACACACACACACACACACACACACACACACACACACACACACACACACACACACACACACACACACACACACACACACACACACACACACACACAAACAATCCCCCCACCCCCTCTGCACCATGTATTCCATTGGAAGCATTCTGTAAAATGGCTATGTTGTGTGGTGAAGCATAACTGACGTATGTTTTGACTGTACTCAGAGTAAGATGCGCACGAGTAGATTATCTGGATTAATAGGGTCACGTCCCCAGTGGACTGTGTCACTCATACATGTTTCTTTTTTCTGTTTTCTGTCAAAGAATTCACCGACTCCGGTGGCACTCGAACCCACAGCCTCCAAATACCTTCAACTAAACTAGAAGTCCGACGCGCTATCCATTGCGCCACGGAGGCAAGGCACGAATTTTGCAAGGTGACCATGCAGAGAAGCGTGTGAGTGTAGCAGTCACGTGAATATGGGTCCAAATGACGCTCCAGACACTCTGGACGTGGATCCAGACACCAGAATGCCCTAAATGGCAGCTTCCTGTTGCAGCTCTCGCACCCAGCTTGACATAGACGAGGTGACCGAGTTGTTAAGGCGATGGACTGCTAATCCATTGTGCTCTGCAAGCGTGGGTTCGAATCCCATCTTCGTCGCAGGACGATTTTAAACTAGACCGTCGATCAATCACTGGAATGCATGATATTCACGAGCATAAGTCTGCTTAATATAGGCTGGTTTTGTCGTCTAGCAGACTATCTTCTGATGCATATTGTTGTTAAAGTAGGCTAGTTTTGTCGGCCAGCAGACTATCCTCTGATTCATATTGCTGTTAACGTAGGCTGGTTTTGTTGTCTAGCAGACTATCCTCTGATGCACATTGCTGTGCAGTGGGTAGAGTGTTGAGTGTGACGGCTGCTCACACACGGTATAGATATAATGGTGTACGTCCTAAATAATGTGACCATGTCGTGAGTACTGTGAGGTTGAATCCAGTTGTCATTGATCTGTGGCCTCACTGGAGGCCAGCTACCACTGGACTGGCCAGTGCCACTGTCTCCTGTGATATACCCACGATGTCAGCATCAGGTGCTCCGTGCTGTACAACAGTTGGAAGTGCTGCTGGAGGTAAGTGCAATTCGTTTCAGGCATAATATCAATCAATCATACAATAACCGAACACGGGGCAGACATTTGGTGCACGTTTAGACCATTTTCTTCTGAAAATAAACATAAATATCCTGGTCAAACTATGTATGCACATAGTCAAACAGTGTAGCAATTGCGTCATTACATTTTTAAACTGGAAAGAGCACCAGAAAATAGATTCAAAACCACTAATTTACACTTTCTTCATTCATATAGCCTTTCTCCTGTTGAAATACATATATCTGAGTGACCACAATGTAAGATTTCCAGGTATACAACGGACGAAATACGTTAAAACGTACGTTTCTTACGTTCTTCGTACATGACCTTACGTTTGGCGCCTGGGTTTAATGGATTTATCCTCTATCAAGCATGGATCAGTCGTTATCACAGGATTTTCTGGTTTCCAGGTGGCCAGGCTATATAGACACGTTAAACGTAACTTAAAAGGTACGTTCTTACGTTATTCGTGGCAGGATTTCACGTAAATCGTCTGAAGATACATAGATCCATTAAATTTATTGGTGGTTTAAAAGGTACGTTCTTACGTTATTCGTGGCAGGATTTCATGTAGATCGTCTGAAGATCCATAGGTCCATTAAATGTATTGGTTATTTAAAAGGTACGTTCTTACGTTATTCGTGGCAGGATTTCATGTAGATCGTCTGAAGATCCATACGTCCATTAAATTTATTGGTGATTGATGATTTCCCAGCTGTTTTTCTTGGTTTTGATGCGAGTTTGGGGGTTTTGGACCTCCTGAAATGTGTGTTCAGCATTGTAGATCCATAGAACTGATTGGATTGGGGTTTTCATAGCTGTTTTTCTTGGTTTTACTGCGAGTTTTGTGGTTATGGACCTCCCCATATGTGTGTTCACTGTTATAGATCCATGAAATTGATTAAATTGGGGCGTTTCAAAGCCCTAATTGCCGATTTTGATGCGAGGTTGTGAGAGGTTTGGACCTCCTTAAACGTGTGTTCAGCGTTAGTGGTGTAACAGTTAGCATGGTTGCCTTCCAAACAGTCATTCCGGGTTCGATTCGCGGCTGACGCATGACAGTTTTGCCCTGATGAAGTGCAGTGGCATGTACAACGAACCGTGGCAGGCGAGCATTCTACCACTGAACCACCGATGCCTGGACAACGTCTTCAAAGGGGGCATTTTTCCGAGTTACATGGATTGCACTGTATTTACGTATATTTTAAAATATAATTTAATACCTTATGGTTTGGGGACAATTGTGGCAGTGTCTACTACAGGGTGTATTGTCTATTATCCTCCATTCAGCATCAAAGCTGGGTCACATGAATACACATGCCCAGAAGCATATGCAGGTGTGCTTAACGCTTTTACAAGAAACAGTCATCACCGTGGCAGCCAGCAGTGCAGATTATCAAAGGCCAGGTCCAAATGAAACAGGGATTAGCCGTCTACTAATCCTTATAAGGGAAGTAAATAGAAAGTAGATGTTTGGAAGTCAAATGTGTATTGTTCTGTCACTGAGCAGTACACAATTATGTCTAGTGTACTAACTTAAGTGTTTACTAGCATCCCCCCACCCAACACACACACACACACACACACACACACACACACACACACACACACACACACACACACACACACACACACACACACACACACACACACACACACACACACACACACACACACACACACACACACACACACACACACACACACACACACACACACACACACACACACACACACACACACACACACACACACACACACACACACACACACACACACACACACACACACCCCCCCCCCTCTGCACCATGTATTCCATTGGAAGCATTCTGTAAAATGGCTATGCTGTGTGGTGAAGCATAACTGACGTATGTTTTGACTGTACTCAGAGTAAGATGCGCACGAGTAGATTATCTGGATTAGTAGGGTCACGTCCCCAGTGGACTGTGTCACTCATACATGTTTCTAGGTACGGTTCGAGGATCCCATAGATACATTAAACAGTTTTGGCCCAATTTGCTGTTATGACGATTTTAAACTAGACTGTAAGGTGATTTCATGTCAATCACTGATCCATGCGTCCATTAAATATTGGTGATTGATGATATTCACGAGCATTCTACCACAATATATGCTGGTTTTGCCTGGACTATCTTCATTAAATTGGGGGCCCTAATTTTTTGCGAGGTTAATGTAGGCTAGTGGTGTAACAGTTTTTTCTGCAGTCATTCCGGTTCCATTTGACGATGACAAATATAATTTATACCTTATGGTTTCAATTCCTAGTGCATGAATTGTATTTACGTATACGTATACCTGGTTTTGTTGTCTCCCCATTCAGCATCAAACTGGGTCATGACTACACATGCCCAGAAGCATATGCAGTGTGCTTAACGCTTTTACAAGAAACAGTCATCACCGTGGCAGGCAACAGTGCAGATTATCAAAGGCCAGGTCCAAATGAAACAGGGATTAGCCGTCTACTAATCTTATAAGGGAAGTAAATAGAAAGTAGATGTTTGAAGTCAAATGTGTATTGTTCTGTCACTGAGCAGTTCACAATATGTCTACTAACTTACTAGTACTACACACACACACACACACACACACACACACACACACACACAGCACACACACACACACACACACACACACACACACACACACACACACACACACACACACACACACACACACACACACACACACACACACACACACACACACACACACACACACACACACACACACACACACACACAAACACACACACACACAACACAACACACCACCCACACTCTGCACCATGTATTCCATTGGAAGCATTCACACACAAAAATGGCTATGCTGTGTGGTGAAGCACGTAACTGACGTATGTTTTGACTGTACTCAGAGTAAGATGCGCACGAGTAGATTATCTGGATTAGTAGGGTCACGTCCCCAGTGGACTGTGTCACTCATACATGTTTCTTTTTTCTGTTTTCTGTCAAAGAATTCACCGACTCCGTTGACACTCGAACCCACAGCCTCAAAATACCTTCAACTAACTAGAGTGGCTTTGAAAATTTTAGACAGCACCCATAGCCCCCACCAATAAATGGATAATATAAGTCAGGGTCACAATTATTTTCTCTAATTTGCCCCGTGATTCTGTATTAGCCTATATATGTCGGGGATGTGGGAGTTTTACTATAGTATTACCCCTGGCTTGGTAAAAGAGTAAATTGATCACTGCAGTTACTGCCAACGGGGGCCAAGAACATTCAAATATGGCGCCAAACGACAGATGTGCAAAAGTTCTTTATCGCACGCACTGCTTGGGTCATCGACTTAATGATGTCATCTCCGTGACCAATATACTCCTCTAGTTTTTGTTATCACTCTCATTATAGCTGATTAATTATGTTGGGATTTGCAGTATTTTATTCCTCAAAAGTCCAGTTTCATTCATGCCTAATTATTCAAAAGCTGCGCATGCGCATTCCGTCTGCCAGTGAAGCGTGGTTTGGATTTTCCACTGTAAACGGTCTAAAAACCATTTCTGAGCACAATTTTTGCCGTCCATGCACTATAAGAATACTTCTGGCACATACTGATGCGATTTATTTCAACTCACATGGGCTGGTTTCTGCTGCTAAGTCTGCAATACATGACCACCCACCTTCAAAATTGAGGTCATCTGATAGAAAACGACGAATATAGTGGCTGTAAAGACGTAATTCAGGCAAAAATATGAATGAGAATGTATCTCAAACTTGATACAAAACAGATTACACTAATCCCATGCTTTTTAAAACCACATAACTGGCTAAAATTACAAAATGATTTTCAACTCCTCGCGAAAACTGTTGATTGTACATTTCTGTAGATTTGGAGACTTTACACAATATAGAAGTTAATAAAAGCAATATAAGGCAAAATATCACTCATTTTCGAATAGTGGACAGCCATGTAGAACGAGGGTCTTCAACTATTGCAGACTTAGCAGCAGAAACCAGCCCATGTGAGTGGAAATAAATCGCATCAGTATGTGCCAGAAGTATTCTTATAGTGCATGGACGACAAAAATTGTGCTCAGAAATGATTTTTAGCCCGTTTACAGTGGAAAATCCAAACCGCCGATTTCAAAAAGTAAACATTTTCCTCACCAAAACTCTTTGATTTCCTCACAAAAACTGCTTATAACTCACCAAAACTGGAGATTGATTGAACACCGTGGTTATGCATGTAAATAAACGACCGCATGTTGGGTGAACACGTGCATGCACTACATGGCATTACCTTAGTAGAGGACTTAATCAGACAAAATAGGCCTTTTTCTGCAAGTCATGATGCAAAGCTTTCCTTTGGCAGGTAAGTACCTTAGGGCAATAGAAAATGATTTGTCCACGGACACAAGTGAGATCACCCCCCGTATCCAAATTACGCGCGATTTTTCAAAATGGCCGCCCCAAATTCTTTGAACTGGATATCTCCACTTCTATATATGCTAGAAACATGAAATTGGTGTCAAAACATATGTTTTTAATGTCAAGAAATCCGAAAATATATATTTTACAGCTCTAATTACAATATATAATCATTTTATGTCATATTTGTCACCCCTTATATCCAAATTACGCCCGATTTTTCAAAATGGCCCCCCAAATTCTTTGCTAGAAACATGAAATTGGTGTCAAAACATATGTTTTCAATATTCAGGAATTCTAATAAATTTATTACACGAATACAATATTTAATTATTATTTTTTAGTATTAGTTAATGAAAAATCAATATTATAAGGCAGCAACATTAGTCTAGCATTGTACTGTTAGCTGCTGCAATATGAATAAGTATTTGCGTAGTAGAGGATTTAATCAACTTTTTTCTGCAAGTCATGATGCAAAGGTTTCCTTTGGCAGGGAAGTACCTTAGGGCAAAAGAAAATGATTTGTCCATGGACACAAGTCAGATCAACCCCGTATCCAAATTATGCATGTGATTTTCCAAAATGGCCGCCGGGCATATCGTAAAAAAATTATGTTTTTATTTTTTAAGCTACATTGATGTGTAATACATGAAATTTGGGGTTAACAGGGTCACTGATTCCATTTCCAGTATTATTTTAATGATTTGACCTTATCTTGACCTTCAAATCCAAGATGGCTGCCCTTACCCTATGTAGTTTACATTTTTTATTTTTGAACCTACATCGATGTGTAATACCTGGGCTTTAGGGGTTAGAGGGGTCACTGATTCCATTTTCAGCACCAAGGATATAAGTTTTTTCCAGTGGTCATCAAGTTTGCTCTTAACGGGGTTTACTGAGTCAGGTAAACTGTTCCAAATTAAGATGACTGGCTGGGAGAAGTTTCCTCTGATATTTAGCCGGAATCTGTCTTTGTGGAGCTTCAGAGAGTTACCCCCAAGTTGTTTTCTAAGAGTATGAGGGTTGGCTGTTGGACATCACAGAAGCTGTGGAGTCATTTGAATACCTCGATCATGTCACCTCTCTTGTGTCGATGCTCTACTTCAGAATCTTTAGTCTTTCAGAGTTGGTTTTGTTGTACAGTTGGGATAGAATATTTGCAGCTCCGCGCTGTACCTCCTTGATATCACTGTACTTTCACAGATGCAGGGTCCATATTCCAGGATGGGTCTCAC
>JAGTTF010000443.1:0-17851 GCA_019095985.1 Streblospio benedicti
ATGGTATCGAAAATTTAAACAGTGGAAGGGGAGATTTTTTCCCCAAAAGTTTCTCTTTAGGTTTTGTTTTTTGTTTTATTTTAGATTTTTTAATGCCAGGCAATTTGGGGGTAATTAAAATGATTTTTTTCCGGGGCCCTTTTTCCCCTTTGCAAGGGTTTTTGCCCACCTGAGGTTTTAAAGGGTAAGGCTTTATTTTCTTTTTAAACCTTTAATCCCCTATTTTTTCACCCTTTTTGGTTTAAACATCTGAATTTAAACTTTTATGTTTGAAAATTTTTGATTTTAAATTTTTTTTAAATTTGAAATGTATTGTTTTTTCCCAATTCATTTTTTTGTTTAAAAATTTTTCTTTCATGGAAAACTACTGTTGTTATTAAGAAATTTTTTGTTTTTCTTTTAGAAAAAAATACTTTTTAATTAAAATGGAATAATGAAAAAGGGGAGAAAATAAAAGTTTTTTTCAAGCAATTTTGTTTTTGGATCCCCCCTGGGAAATTTTTTTAAATTAGGTTTTTGGGCCCCCAAATTTTAACTTTCCACCCAAATAAAAATAAAAAATTTTAAGTTGTTTGGTTTAAATTTATTTTAGTGAATCTTTTGGGTTCTTTAATTTTAAATTTAAAATTTTTAGTTTGCCCAATTTTATTTGTTTCTTTTTGGTTTTTAAAATTTTCTTTTTTAAAAGAATTCCTTGACCATTGGGGCCTCATCTTGGCTTTCCCAATTGGAACCCAATTTTTTTCCTTCCCTTTATTAGAAAAAAGAAACCCCCCAAAAAAGGTAAAGTTTAAAATTTTATTTGAATAAATAAAAAACCCCAAATTAAAGGAAAATAAATCGTTTTCCCTTTCCGATTGCAAAATGCTTGATAAAACAAAGGCAAATCTTTTTTTTTTTCAATTGGTTTTGTTTTTTTAAGATTTAACTAGCCATTTAAAATAAAATTAAAAATTTTGTAAGTATTTTGGTTTTCTGTAGGGGGGAAAACCTGGTTTTTTTTTGGGGGTCTTTTTAAATTGAAATATTTCACCCTTTTGTCTGAATTTTAGGGTTAAATTTTTTAAAGGGGTTTCAAAATTCCGGGTTCAACTTGAATTCCGAAGGGGGGATGGGCCCGGGCAGTTTCCGGCCTCCCCCAATCGGGTTGGCCCTGCCCCTTGGGGTCCCTTAACCAAATAGTAAGGGTCCAAACCCCCCCAGGGTTTTAAAATTCCCTAAAGGCCCCCAAAAAGGCCCCCCCCAATTTTGGGAAAAATTTTTTTTAAATCCCCAAAATTTCCAAAGCCCACACCAATTTTTGAAAATTTATTTTTTTTAACCTATAAGTCCATGTCTGTTTGGATGATTAAGTTTTTGGTCAAAAAACCTAACTTTAAAATAGTATTTAAGCCGAATGAATGTATTTTATGTCAACATTATCCGGGGTTGATAGAAAAAATGAACAGAAAATTTCATCAAATCAAAAAAGGGGATTAGTGTGAAAAGAGAATTTTCCCACACTTTCATTAATAAACATGTTATTTTTTGGATTTCTGTTGACAGTTGTTCTTCAAGAATAGATTTTTGGATGAGCCAGCCTATTTTTATTTGTAAGAAGAATGCTCTACAAATTCTTATCCCAAATTTTGGGCCCCTTGAGGGCACCATCTCGATGAAAAAGGATGGAAAAAAACCCATATTTACTTACACGAAAAAGGTATGTTTAGTTCTTGCATATTTTTTTTATTTTGGGTCAATATTTTGAAAACATAAAAAACTGAAACCTGCCCCTTTGAACACCTTGGAAAAGAAAAAAGTGCCCACGTAACACAGGTGCCCTAAAAGGGGGTTCGTTTTTATAAGTGATCTAAAGTAAAAGAGAAAAGTGAAGTGTTCACAAAAGACAGATGTCCTTACATTAGTGCCTTTTTCCCACTGAAATAGGGTAACACATCAAGAATTTTTTTTATGGACTTTTTAAACAAAGCAAACTTTGAAGATGAAATGTTGATTATATTTTTTATTTGTGTTAATTATATATATATTTGTGCTTAGGCCAGTACTCAATCTACTGGAGATGTTGTGTTCCATGTGTTTGATCCTGTTACGGTTCAGACTGTATTGATTCATCTAACATCCAACATCAAAAACTGCAGCTCTCAAACTAGTGAAACCAGAGGTGCGATTAGTATATTTTTTTACTTATGTACCGTATTTATCTGAATATTTTGTGTTTGTGAGGCAAGGATTAGTATTAGAATATAATATATAAAAAAATGGCTTAGGTTTTCTATTGCTTTTATTTGTATCAGGTTCCATTTATCTCTCAAGCTTAAAGTCAAGGATAACTCAATGAAATAGAAACACCTTTTGGTTATTTCTTTTTCCATTATAAACACGTGAAATCCAAAACTTTAGAACTGAAATTACCGGGTATTATATACATTGTTGAATGATTGCAAAGGCCCAACTACAGAAGTGTAGGTTTTGTTTTTGAAGAATGTATTCATTCATGACTAAAAAATCTCATAACTTCTATTATTATTGTTTCAGATACCCAACTTTAGTGTTCCCCAACAACAAATTCATCCAAAGAGGATTCTCAGCCGCCACCTAAGAAAGTGAAGACATAGCTTAGGCAATTTGAATAACAAAATGCTATTGTGTTTGTAGTGTAAATGGCATGTGTAGTTTTATTATATAATATATATATGTGATTAAATACACAAATTAATCAACTTATTTTTGATGACATTTTAGTTTGTTATGATTGATATTATTTACTGGGGGGGCATTATTCATAATTCAACACACATTCAACATTACAACAACTTTAAATAATATTAAAAGAAATAAAAGTGTTGGAACTTAAGTTTGTGCACAAGTAGACAGGTTATTTGCGCCTAACCAGAGGTGTGAGGTTGTTACATCAGTTTGTTGTGTACTAAAATATAAATGGTACAGTAGATTGGGATGGTAAGGTGGCAACATAAAAAATTCTGAAGATTTGATGAGCATTTATATATGTGTTTGAAGTGGGTATTCTATGGCATAAAAGAACCTTTAATTTATCATATCCGCACATGATAATGGTATCGCGTATTTCCATGTTTTGTAGCTTCCCCTCAAATAGACGCCGGGTTAGACACACAATTTTATATCAATAATACTCCTCCCTTGTATTAATGCCTATTCAAGGCTAGCACTTGTCAAAGAGAACACTGGTTACCTACGATGTGGTTGCTTGTAAGGGAAGAGTCATTTTGACTTTCTTGGGGGGATCGGTTGTTTTTCGAGGAATGATAAAGTTTTTAAAGTGTGACCCCCCTATTAGGATGAAATGAAAAGCCTGACCCCCCCCTTCTCATGAATGATATTGAAACTATGACCCCCCCCTATGCGCTCTATTGTACATATTTATACATAGCTACATAAACAAGCAACAACAGTACATTTACAATATTTAAGTATTTAGTATTCTAATTTAATCTACCCGATTGAAAACAAAGAAACAAAGAATCTTTGACCAAACTGATGCAGGCCCAGTAGTAGTGGAAACATCAAACAAGCAATTATACCCTTAATTGGCATCCTTTCAGCTGCACAGAATTGCACTTAATTTTATACCCGCATTCATACAGCAACAGGTGATGGCCAAAACCAGTGGAACAAACAGGCAGCAGTTGGCAAAGCCCTTGGTTATGGAGAGATAGGATTCATGGGGGAGTACAGAAAGATGTTTGATGATTGATGAAGATGAGAAGTGTGGAGGAGTCTTGAGGAATGTTTGGAGTATGAGGAAGATAGGCAGAGGGTATACATGTACCGTGATCCCGACGGTTATTATAATGTTCTATGGTGGATACGGTTATGGCTCATGCAATGCTGAGAGGAACATATCCCTTGAGATTGCGACTGCCCATGAAATGGTAGTTGTCAATGCCTTTTCAAGAAACCAGAACAGCATCTCATAAACACACCAATCAGGTGGTCACTGCAGTCAGATTGACTATGTTCTGTTGGAGGAACAAAGATCTGAAAGTATCGAAGAACATCAAGGTGTGAAGAATTCGTTCCTGAGCACCGGCTCTAGTCTGTGATTCTTTACTGAAACCCAACGTCAAAAGTGCATTCCAAAGTTGCATATTTGAAAGCTCAAAGACCAGACATTTAAAACGGAGTTTTCTGAGTGAAATGAATAAGGTCCTCCAGGCAATCAGTATGAGAGATTCTGTGGAAGAGTCATTGCTGAACCTGAAAAAGAGGTTACTTAAACAACAGAGAAAGTATGTGTTTGGTCAACGAAAGGCCCCCTAGGAAGCAAACTTGGTGGTGGAATAATGAAGTGAGTTCAGCAATACAGGAAAAGAGAGGTGTTGGAAGTACAGAAGAAGACTGGTATAGATAAAGATGTGTATATAGCAGCCAAATGACAAGCAAAACATGTAATCTATTTGGCTAAAGAAGTAGTAGATGCGTGAACTGCAGAATACCATTGAGACCAAGAATAACATCTATTGCATTGCAAAGCAAATTCAAAGATAAAATCAAGAAGTGACACAAGTGTGTGTGAAACGATCTTGGGGCGATTGTAATGGATGATGAAGCAAAGAGTTGTGCAGAAACAACACTATGAGAGAATTCTCAATGTGGAGTTTCTCTGGGACCCAAATTTATTGTCAAAGGTACGCCCTGTTGAGTGTCTCTGAGAAGATGGGCACTGAAACATTGAGACTCGAAGCGTGGGAAAGCCGCCGGCCTTCTGCCATAGTGGCAGCAATGTTGACGACTGCAGGTCCAAGATGTTTTAACGTCCCTTACACAACTACTTATTAATTAATATCATAGTTTTATAGTAAACCTGTACAAAAGTAAAGGTGATGTTCTAGTGAGAGGTAATTTCCGTGGTCTAAAACTTCTAGACCAGGTCATGGAGCAAAGTTCATCCAAGAGATGCATAAAATGACATGCAGTTTAGCGTTATACCAGGTAGAGACAAGAGATGCTGTATTCATTGTATTCATTCTCCATCGGTTGGCAGACATTATATGGCAGAGAAAAAAGACACTATACTGCTCGTTTATTGACCTTGAAAAAAGCCTTTGACTGAGTTCCAAGAGAGGATTTCAAACGACTTGCTTTTAAATGCGGGATGATGATGATGATCATCATCATCCCTTTTATTTGGGCAGGCCTAAATTAATCCTCTGCAGAGGGTGCGGCCTGGCTGCCTAGTTGACGTGTAAACGTCCCCTCCATGCTTGACGGTCCTTGGGGTCCATTCCTTCCATGCCAAGTGATACTCTGTCTCGTTTCACCAACCCATCCCAGGTCAACTTTGGTCTGCCTGGGCTTTTTATCTCATGATTTTATGCTCCCTCACTCTGGCTATCCAGCCGGTGCTTTGCCTCGGACATGGCCTAGCCATCTCATCCTGTTCGCACAAAGCACAGCTTGATGTCCTTTATACCAAGCTTTTCTAGGAGGCAGTCAGAGCTCACGTCATCCTGGGGCCTTACACGACAGATCCATCGGATCATGGCCCGATCATTTCTTCTCAAACGGTTCAGGGTCTTGGAGGAGGCAGCCCAGGTTTTGGAACCATGTAGCATCACACTATGTACACAAGTGGAGTAAACTCTGCCTCTGGATACCAGCGGGAGATGCTTGTTTATGAGTATCGGGAGGAGCTCACGGAACTTCTCCCATGCGGTCCTGCATCTCACGGTAGCAGCTAGCTCACAGTCACCACCGCTGGATAGCATGTCACCCAAGTAGCAGAACTCGGACACAACTTCCAGCTTATGCTCACCTACTGTGACCTCCTTGACTGGCCTGCCATCAACAGGTCTGGCAGCACCTGCACACCTCGGACATATGTAACTTGGGTCATTTCTGAGAGGGCCTTTGATGCCACTGCATTTCTTGTGGATCCAACAGGCACATTTTCCACAGTAGATGGAGTTACTACCCTGTACCCGCGAGACAGACAGCACAGGGATGTTTCCCAGTCTTCTGCAGTCTGTCGAGCTGTAACCCAGAGATGATGATGATAATGATTCTATTAGGACATAAATGTAGATGTTCATTATGATTTATATGAGATAGTGAAGTTTTATCACCGCTGTTAACATATGAATGCCTAGTATTCAACTTCAAATTTCATGAGTATACAGTATACTTTATATTAGGGATAGGGCAAAGCTTGAAGTTTCGAAGGTACGTTCGGTTACCCCAACCTTCGAAGTTTATTTCTACCACCGAACGTTCAGAATCATACTAAGTTGCTTTTTATTTTCGGCTATACTTGGTATAAAGTAAAGTGACCATAGTACTAGTGTGTTTTCTCTGCCCAATTACGTAATACATAATAAGTTAAGTGGGTCAGATGCCTCTGAAGGGATGTGATATTTTGCTCGAAGTAGACAAGTTTAGAGTTAAGGAAATTGTTTGTGGCAATGACAACAGCACCTATGCCATTCAAAGCGTTGATCTGGGTGTTCTATGTATGTTCCGAAGGTTCGAAGGGTAAAACCTACTAAAGGTCCCACCTCTACTATATATGATAGATGAACGTTTGGTGTTCATTATGATTTTATTATGTTTTCAAATGTCAAAATTCAAAAGTATGACCCCCCTATTATTTGAGATTTTAAAGTCCGACCCCCCTAAAAGATCATTTTCAAAAAGTCCGACACCCCTAAACCAACTAACCCCCCGAGAAAGAAAGTAAAAATGACTCTTCCCTAACTTTGTTATTATCAGTCAATTTTGATAGTTAACATCATTCTAAAGCTGAGACCATCGTGGATATGACTACACCTTTTATATGAATATTTATATAATTACCAAAAGGAAATAATGTTTTACATTAAGAGTGCATGGGATCATACACTAATCCCTGTATTTATACACTTTGGAGCAAATGGCGATGTATATTTGAAGTTACTTGAGTGACGTGGCTTCCTCAGTATGTGTGTCTAACTTAAGTTGGTCAAATCATTATTCGTTAATGCCTCCTTCAAATAGACTCCCTCATTTAACGCCTATGCTAGACATGTTTTGAAAACTATAAATGCCTAGGCTACAAAACGCAAAATACAATGTTAAAAGTGGAAATTTGATCCTGTAACCGATGTTCTGAACAGCCAGATGCTGATGATATTAAAAAATACCCAGAGGCCATTGTTGCATTGCTTGGTTTGGTTCACTTGACTTTCAGTCCTACTAAGGGATGATGTACATTTTTCTCACCCTCCATAAAAGTAGAAATATCAAGACGTGTTACTTAATCGAAATAATATCTACACACAATGTCTCGGCAACATCATTTATTATTTAGCAAACGAACTTTGTTCGTGCTAAATGATTGTATTAGTGAGGTTGGGGGGGGCGGAGGGTAGGAGGTTGCTTTCACGGCAATTTTATATATGTTTCTATTAGAAGTGATTTTCGAGATTTTAGTTTGTTGGTGGAAATCGTATTAAATTACACGTCAGACCCGAAAATTTGGCATTTCTTTAATTTTACAACATTTAATCTTTATCATCACTAAGCAATAAATATAGTAATGTCGTTGTTGTGATATATGTATTTTATTCTGCATTTGTTCGTGGCCAAATCTAACTTCATGGGAGAATTTAATTCGATGTTTGCATACTTTGAACGCTATAATTTCACTCGTAATAAAGCAACATACTGCGTTTTACCCGGAAATCAGTGTACACCAGCACGATAAAGTTCATCGACATAAAAAATAAAAAATATATTGTTACCTGTACCTGCCGGTTGCACTTAAAAGGTTCTATTATTCTAAGTATTGATGCTGATTCTTATTATCACACTTTGAGACCATAATATTCTACATATTTTAAGAAATCTATCGAATACTCCCCTGATCAAGACGACAATAATGCTCTTTATTATCGCCCCTGTCAACTCTCTGCGTGTCGAAAGCTCTGTTACTAATCTGCAACAACAATGCGTGATTGATTAAGGCTGATTCTCTGAAAAAGCATACATATGCATAAATTATGATAATGAGCTTGTGTAGCGCTACTCTTAATCGCATCGCAGTATGATCGGTGTTGCCATGTTTCGTTGAGTAATAAGGCTAATCATTGATTACTTTTGTAATACGTCATCATTTCTCGTGTAAGCCCGATTTCGGTGACGAAAAGCACCTCGCTATGGCGGATGTTACAAATTTTCTTCGGTATATTTTACATTTTTCTTAAATTACATCGTTATTTAAACGTGTTAGTGTTTAATCGTGTCGGATAAATTTTATTCGTTCAATTAGGTAGCAATAGCATTCTTTTACAAGCCGTTTTTTCTGCGATAATCGTGTTTTTGCACATTTCTTGTGATGTGTCAAGTGAATCTTTAATGAAATTGTTAAATGTAATAAACTCGGCGAAGCCGAGATAGCGGTGCCGTAGGCGCCGCGTATGCGGTGCCGCAGGCGCCGCGGGGGGTGGGTGCGGGAGGGGGGACACCCCCTTCTGCGCGTGGGGGCGAGGGGGATCTCCCCCCGAAAATTTTTGAAAATTTGATGCATTTTTCTGCAATCTAGACTAGAGCTACTATTTGGCAAAGACAGATATCTACATAGTGTTTCGCGATATTCATTCAAATATTACCTATCTATGCCATAAGATAATACTTATTATATATCTGGATTGTACATCATATAATGGAATCATAATATTAATGAATGTGTGATATCTGTATCCTTTTAATGCCACAATTAAATAGAAAATATTAGAATTCTGGTATGAAAAGCTTTAGCACGTGCGTTGAAATATTAGACCCACAAAAGAAGTGGTGTAGTCCGCGGGCTCCGTATACCCCTACTCCCCCCCCCCCGGGGGAGTTTTCGTAAACATGTTTTTTTTGTAGTTGAGATACTACTCTTAAGGAAAAATGACGTTTGCCCAAAATATTTGATGGCGAAATATATTTTTCGGGGTCAAACAGGGGTCATCGGGTCAAAATTTCATAAAATTGCATTTATCTCGATTAATAACAAATTTAGAGTAAAAACTTGTATTGACTTTAGATAGGAACATGTGTATGTGGAATCCAAATAAAACATCAGATTTGACCTTCGACCTCTCCTTCAAGGTCAAACAGGGGTCATTGTGGTCAAAATTTCATAAAATTGCATTTATCTCGGAATTTTGTTCATGTTTGAGTTTACGAAAGAAATGAGCAGCTTTAAACATTTTATTTGCTAATAATCCATGATAAATTAGTTTTATTGATATAAGCATTTGTATTCTAGATTGGGATTACTTTTATGTTTTATTTTGATGAACACTTTATTAACTAATTATGCAAAAATATACGGACGGAATTAACATGATGGTAAATGCCATGGTTATCCCAGAGGTTGAACTGTAAACAAAGTGGAATCGACGCGGCTCCAGGGTCGCAATGTCCCTGGGCCGCGAGCTGTGCTACACGCTACGCCACTAGCCAACGCTAGGACGCGCGCCTGACGACTGATCCCTGGACGATGTTGGTTCCCTTACTACTCCTCGTTGTGTTAACTGGTACCCCACGTACAGGCCGCCAACCAGTGTATCGGCGGAGGCCTGGTGACTAGCCCGGGTTACACGACTGGCCCCTACACGGAGGGGACTTCGCACCGGTGCTGACACGCAACGATCAGGGCGTCCCCTTTACGAAGCCACGCGGTCCCAGGCGCTGGAGGAGGGGGTTTGCCACCGGCTAGCCCCGTCAGATAAGTAAAGAGGGCCTATCCCCAAAGGGATAGGTTACCAGCCCTACATGCTATCCGACTAGCGTCTACAAGGAAACTGAGGCCCTAATGGCCAAGTCTCAGTACTGAAGTGTACTGAGTCCCTAATCCTACAGTGGGCTTAAGAAGGAACAACAACAAGGTGTGTGTAACAGAGGGATAATAAACCTAGTCCAGTGCAACTTACTTATGGCTACTTTATACTCAGCGAGGTTGCTGCAACCTCGCGCACTGGAGACCTAACAAAAGCTAGTTTCGTTACAGAACTAAGAAAATGATGATAAACCATTTAACCAGTTAATTTATTAGACACCCAATCATAGGAGTTAGCTTGTCTACTCTGATCATATTCATAAAGAGAAACCATTGAAACTTCCTTTGAATATGTTTCATCAGATTACAGAAAACTTGAGGATGTTGGATATTTAGTGAATGGTACCGTGATAGATTAATCTTGACCTACTAATTAGGTTCCTGCGCAGCCTGTGTACTTGTCCAGTAATTACAAGTACTTATTAGCAAAAGGATTTTTATATCATTTATGAAGTTAGTAAATCACTTACATTAATTATGTTAATGTAGAGAGAAACTAAGAGCTGAACAACGTTGATCATTTGTAAAAAGATCACTTGAGTAATAGTGATGGACATTTCTGTTTTGCCTTGAACATATCTTTTCTATGACTGGCAACTAGAATAGAATATGTAGATATATTGGAATTAATTGGCTAGATGTAAGTATTGACATCAGAGGATTATTTCTCCAAGTTTATAGGACTATATCACATAGCTTCTCTCAGGACTTAAACCCTCGACCCTTACCACTGTGGCACCTATTCACAAAGCACTTAAGGCAGACCACCCGGGTCGGTCAGAATGTCCGAGTGGTCTAATGCGGCAGTTATACCTGTCTTAAGTGGTTGGTGAATAGAAGCCTCAGTACAGTGGTAGCGTATACTCAGGTGATACGGCTGTCAAACTCATTTAATAAATATTTCTAGTATCAAACAGGACGTGCATTTTCTCTATTCGTGGTACAATTCATTAAAGATCCAACATCCTCAAGTTTTCTGTAATCTAATAAAGCATATTCAAAGGCAGTTTAAATGGCTTTTTTTAATATGATCGGAGTTGACTAGCTCACTTTGGTCAGAAATGGTTTATCATCTTTTTCTTAAGCTTATCTGTCTTGTTACTACTATACACCGACACAGATGGAATCTTTTCCTGCATATATTCTTGCATACTTGTCGCTGAATATTTATGTGCGTTTCTACATTCATCATGGTATTTAGCTTCTCTTGCCTTCAAATCTACATCTATCACTTTACACAGCATCCTTTCATAACTTCGTCTCTCTGAACACTCTTTTAAGGTCTTCCTTGCAGTTTCTGTTTTACATGTCCAACTTTCACTAGAAAGAAATTTGCCAGGAAGAATTAATTCTGGAGTATTTTCACAAATAAGCAGAAATCACAAGTGAATGTTATTGATAAATTTGATTTTTTTTTCTTTATTGATAGTTCAACCTCTGGATCTTGATCTGATTTTCATTTTATTGCTTTTGAGATTGCTATTTGAGATTTGTGAATTTGCTGTAGCATTCTTTGTGATAACCATAGCATTTACTACCATATTCAGTTGGTACACTTTTGCAAATTTCATCATAATGTTGTTTTAGATCCTTTAAACTATGTCTCACTTCAATTGTTTCTTAATTTTCCCCAAACTGAATCTGATAAATTATCTATTTTGAAAGACTGCATACTTATAAAACGTATGGTGCATGATTTTATGTTGCCCTTTTTCCTTGTTTTGCATTGCTTCTTAGATTTCATTTTCACTGAATTTTCCATGATTTAGCAATGACCATTGTATTATATAGATGTATTAAATTAGTTGCTCTTTTTGTAAGTTACACATTTTTTAGTCCAATGTCCAATCAAATAATACTAAAACATAACAAAATTTGAGAACATGCACTTTATGAAGATATCAATGATACTGATGCTGCCTCAAATTCTACCATTAAAAGTGAAACCCATTGATATATTAAACTATTTAGTAAAATATTGATTAAAATAAAACATAATGTAATTCCAATCTGGAATACAAATGCTTATATCAATAAAACTAATTTATCGTGGATTATTAACAAATGAAAAATTCAAAGCTGCTCATTTCTTTCGTAAACACAAAAATGAACAAAATTCCTGAAATTGACCTACTAGTGTAACCTTGATGGAGAGGTCAAAGGTCAAATGTGATGTTTAATTTGAATTCCACATACACATGTTCCTATCTAAGGTCAATACAAGTTGTTACTCTAAATTTGTTATTAATCGAGATAAATGCAATTTTATGAAATTTTGACCACAATGACCCCTGTTTGACCTTGAAGGAGAGGTCGAAGGTCAAATCTGATGTTTTATTTGGATTCCACATACACATGTTCCTATCTAAAGTCAATACAAGTTTTTACTCTAAATTTGTTATTAATCGAGATAAATGCAATTTTATGAAATTTTGACCCGATGACCCCTGTTTGACCACAAAAATATATTTTGCCATCAAATATTTTGGGCAAACGTCATTTTTCCTTAAATAGTATCTAAGGTACAAAAAAAAAAAAATACACGGAGTTTCGGTAAGAGCATATACTATAAACTTCATCCAACATGAATAATAAAACATGTAAAATATTAATTGGTTCCTTCGACAATGAATCAGGTTGCTATATCAAATCCACATTGTGGTCATCGACTTCTTTTTGTTTTTAGAGATTAATAACAAATTTAGACTAAGACTATTGATATACTTACTAATTTGAGCAAGTCCATGTGAGAATGTAAATATAAAATCAGATACAAGACATTCAGCAAATGGAACTGACATTACTAAAACTTTAAAATATGGGGTGCATCTTGTAATTCAAAATAAATTTAAAACTTTATATGCTTACCATTCGATTAATACAGTGTTAAATTTAGGCAGTGATAGAACTTGTATGTGACTTAACTATTTAAACAAAACCTGGTAGTGGAACTATCATTATTCATACCACATTTGAGGATATCCTTGCACTTCCTTAAACATGTTTTTTGTAGCTTAGATACAGCTTTCCAGGACTAAAATTTTGCGACCAAAATTCATGTTTGCTAGGCAAACATTTCTTGCCAATCTTTAATAAATTGATGCAAACCACTGACTGAACATTTTGAGTAAAAATGGAATTGGTCTTTAGATAGTCGAAATGGAGTTTTCGACCTCTCCTTCAAGGCCAACCAGTGTTGGCGAAGCCTATGAATTGCATTTTCACGTAACAAATTCTAGATGATGTTGGTAGGAACCGGTATGTTTTATTTTGATCAATACCCCCTTTATTAACTAATTACTGGCAAAAATGGGGAATATTTCATTTGTTTAATCCACAGAATTAGATATAAAGAGGGTATCCCAGAAAGGGATATGGTTACCAGCCCTACAGGTTGAACTAAGAAAATGAGGATAATGCCATGGTCTCAGTACTGAAATTTATGAGTCCCCAATCTACAGTGGGCTTAAGCTTTAGACAACAACAAGGTGTGTGTAACAAAGGGGATAATAAACCTAGTCCAGTGAAACTTCCTTTGAATATTTTTCATCAGATTACAGAAAACTTGAGGATGTTGGATATTTAGTGAATGGTACAGTAATAGATTAATCTTGACCTACTAAGGTTCCTGCGCAGCCTGTGTACTTGTCCTGTAATTACAAGTACTTAAATATTAGCAAAAGGATTTTTATATCATTTATGAAGTTAGTAAATCACTTACATCAATTATGTTAATGTAGAGAGAAACTAAGAGCTGAACAACGTTGATCATTTGTAAAAAAGATCACTTGAGTAATAGTGATGGACATTTCTGTTTTTTTGCCTTGAACATATTTTTTTCTATGACTGGCAACTAGAATAGAATATGTAGATATATTGGAATTAATTGGCTAGATGTAAGTATTGACATCAGAGGATTATTTCTCCAAGTTTATAGGACTATATCACATAGCTTCTACCAGGACTTAAACCCTCGACCCTTACAGTTGTGGCACCTATTCACAAAGCATTTAAGGCAGACCATCCGGGCGGGTCAGAATGTCCGAGTGGTCTAAATGCAGCTATACCTGTCTTCTATGGTTGGGTGAATAGGAGCCCCCCAGTACAGTGGTAGCGTATACCAGGTGCGTGGTACAATTCAATAAAGATCCAACATCCTCATTTTAAAAGTTTTTGTAATCTAATAAAGCATATTCAAAGGCAGTTTAAATGGCTTTTTTTTAATATGATCAGAGTTGACTAGCTCACTTTGGTCAGAAATGGTTTATCATCTTTTTTCTTAAGCTTTTATCTGTCTTGTTACTACTATACACCGACACAGATGGAATCTTTTTCCTGCATATATTCTGCATACTTGTCGCTGAATATTTATGTGCGTTTCTTACATTCATCATGGTATTTAGCTTTTGCCTTCAAATCTACATCTATCACTTTACACAGCATCCTTTCATAACTTCATCTCTCTGAACTCTTTTTTAAGGTCTTCCTTTGCAGTTTCTTGTTTTACATGTCCAACTTTCACTAGAAAGAAATTTGCCAGGAAGAATTAATTCTGAGTATTTCACAAAATAAACAGAAATCACAAGTGAATGTTATTGATAAATTTGATTTTTTTTTTCTTTTATTGATAGTTCAACCTCTGGATCTTGATCTGATTTTCATTTTATTGCTTTTTAGATATTTGAGATTTGTGAATTTGCTGTAGCATTCTTTGTGATAACCATAGCATTTACTACCATATTCAGTTGGTACACTTTTTGCAAATTTCATCATAATGTTGTTTTAGATCCTTTAAACTATGTCTCACTTCAATTGTTTCTTAATTTTTCCCAAACTGAATCTGATAAATTATCTATTTTGAAAGACTGCATACTTCTAAAACGTATGATGCATGATTTTATGTTGCCCTTTTTCCTTGTTTTGCATTGCTTCTTAGATTTCATTTCACTGAATTTTCCATGATTTAGCAATGACCATTGTATTATATAGATGTATTAAATTTGTTGCTCTTTTGTAAGTTACACATTTTTTAGTCCAATGTCCAATCAAATAATACTAAAACATAATAACAAAATTTGAGAACATGCACTTTATGAAGATATCAATGATACTGATGCTGCCTCAAATTCTACCATTAAAAGTGAAACCCATTGATATATTAAACTATTTAGTAAAATATTGATTAAAATAAAACATAATGTAATTCCAATCTAGAATACAAATGCTTATATCAATAAAACTAATTTATCGTGGATTATTAACAAATGAAATATTCAAAGCTGCTCATTTCTTTGTAAACACAAAAAATGAACAAAATTCCTGAAATTGACCTACTAGTGTAACCTTGATGGAGAGGTCAAAGGTCAAATGTGATGTTTAATTTGAATTCCACATACACATGTTCCTATCTAAGGTCAATACAAGTTGTTACTCTAAATTTGTTATTAATCGAGATAAATGCAATTTTATGAAATTTTGACCACAATGACCCCTGTTTGACCTTTGAAGAGAGGTCGAAGGTCAAATCTGATGTTTTATTTGGATTCCACATACACATGTTCCTATCTAAAGTCAATACAAGTTTTTACTCTAAATTTGTTATTAATCGAGATAAATGCAATTTTATGAAATTTTGACCCGATGACCCCTGTTTGACCCCCGAAAATATATTTCGCCATCAAAAATCCACTAGGAGCCCACTTACATGAACAATATTTGATATAAAATGTGTGAAAATATTCGTTTGATAGAGACAACTTTGTTCTTTTATTAGTGATAAAATGATTTATTTGACTTGCGAGTTATAATTTTCTTATAAACTGTGACAGATGATTTTCTTACGAAACTAGCAGGGATTTACAGCAACCTATTGACTAGATGTATTATAGTCCTGACCTGACACTTTAATGTTAACAAGGTCCCTACTTTGTCATTTCAATTTTTACACCAACAATTTGTATCCCATGCGCCCTAGTCACATATTTCACACTTCAGGGTTTGCTATAATGTTAATATGAAAGTCTTGTTTTAGCCTGAAGAATAAAACAGGAATCTCATGAATTGAAAATCATACTATGAAAAAATCTTTTATTTCTTTTGTTTCACAATATATAAAATGTCTACATAAATATACCAAATTGTAATACACAAGACATTGACTATGGCTTTGTGCCAAATGCAACAAACAGATTGACACCCAATATTATTGAATAGTTAACAGGATATACCTCATAATTTTTCAGAAGACACTATTTTACACTTCACAATAACATACATTGGGCAACCAGTAACTGGCTGATTAAACGTTATTTGAAAATGAAAAAGCGCCCCGGTGAGGGCAAACCAGTGTTTAATACACTGGAATACAACGCCTATATATTGACTCAGTAGTTTATACACTGAAGAAAATTCATTATGTCAAGTCTCAAGCTGCTACTTTTCTGTTGCAGTCTGAGGTAGATGCCACCTCGCATGTCGTTAGCTGGTGACACAAGAACCCTATTTCATATGGGCCCAAACGGTCTATATTTGGGCCTATTATTAGTCCTCATTTACTAGTGAATCACATTCTTATTACTATTTGAATGCACCATTAAAATCAATATTCTATATACCATCTCCGAACTGGCTCCAAAAATCTATCACTTCTTGGTAATAGATGATACTGCTATAAATCAATAATCAGCCAATATTGACGTTCCAGTGTATTAAACACTGGTTTGCCCTCACTTTTCATTTTAATTGATTTATAGCAGTATCATCTATTACCAAGAAGTGCATACATTTTTTTGAGCCGCTGTGTCTGAGTTGGTAGAGAATATTGATTTTAATGGTGCATTCAAATATCATAGAATATTGATTTTAATGGTGCATTCAAATAGTAATAAGAATGTGATTCACTAGTAAAATGGACCTAATAATGGGCCTAATGGGCCCCAAATATGGACCGTTTGGGCCCATATGAAATAGGGTTCTTGTGGTCACCATTTCCAACCGACATGCCGAATTTGAGCACCCTAGCTCAAACGATGCGACCTGTAGAGGGTAACGAACCGACGGACGGACGCAATTAATGGGTACAAGCCAGTGTAAAACACTGAACAAATTGGAATCGTGTGATTTTATCACATGAAACTGCCATGCGGCTGGACACTAGACAACAATTGCTATATACATCTATGTTGAATATTGGTTGCTGGCTACATGTTCTGTAAAAGTTAATGACCAAATACGCAATAACTGAAAGCACACTCGGGTAACATTCTCACATTGTTTCAACATATGCTAGTTAAGAAATTGGGAAATGAAAGGTAACAATTTGAAAATAATCAGAACTATAAAAAATGCCATCTAAGATTGTGATTCTCGTTGGAGTATATATAATTATATATAACAAAGTATGTGATTATACAAAAATCTTTCATGGAAAGTTCTTTGGGACTAAGAAGGGAGTTTACAAGGATGCATGAACACTGTCTTTAAAGCCCGATTTATTAATATTATGAACATTTTACATGCTACTACAACATTACGACTAGAATGTCTTTTTTTCATGACAACAAAGATGGTACAAACTAAAATGTTGTAGAAGCACAAATAGTAGCAATTCATTTTAAACTTATATACAGTGATGATATGCTTATCCAACCAGTGAAACAATTCTAAAATGGTACCAATTTTTCATTACCCGAGATAAAAAAAAAAATCATTGAATTTCAGCAAGTTTGAAGTGTTTACCATTAACAATTTAACAATAGAAAAAGCCTCCTATTTATTCTAAACATATCTTTAACATCAATATCAAACAAGTTTTCTCTTATTTTACAGCATGAAACCATTACATCAAAATATTGTTTTGTTTTTAAACTTTGTCAAGCAATAAAAATAAAAAAACAATCATACAAATGAAAAAAATTTCTTTAAAGGGTAACTTCAAAGTCCAAAAACATAAATTTTTAAAAGGGGGAAATTTTAAATTTCCAAATCCATTCCAATCCTTTTAATGGGAAA
>JAGTTF010000444.1:0-14151 GCA_019095985.1 Streblospio benedicti
GTTGTTGTATAGCATTTCTAATTGAGAAAGGTGTATATGTATATGTGAAGGTGTATATGTGTAAATCGGGTTAAATTAATACGAAATAATCTAAAATATTGTACCAACAGCGTATTCATTTACCAGTTCCCGTCGTCTGCTATAGAATTGGTCTTCCCTACGTCGCTATTCTCGGGTCTTTCCGGCGGCACTCGGGAGCACATGCGTCGGCCCGCCATTTTGGACTGACTGGGAATTTGAGTCGTGAAAAGTTGATTGGAAATTCGGATTTTATCGCCTTTGGAGCTGTGAAGAGCACTTCTAATGTGTGTACTTATTTAATATGTGACTTGTAGAAGTAAATGAAATAGATTAGAAAAGTGTGTATGTTTATTAGAACTGCAGAAAAAGCCGGCTTTAATTGTAGCATTATAGCATCCCTTAACTGCAAGAAAAAATTGAATCATTTACACTTAGGATGGTCATTTTCTGTTAGAAGTCCAGGAGGCCTATTATATTGGTATACCAATCAGTAGCCACCTAACATGGGCTCCACATATACAAAAACACTTTTACGAAGGCATATCAAACACTAGGATTCTCACATAGAATTTAGATTTATGTGAAAAGAAACTCAAAGCTACGGCATACTCCGCCCTCAAACCCCCCTGCTTGAATATCTAGGTGCAACATAGGACCCATACTTTCAGGGGATGTGCAAATATTTGAGAGAATACAGATAAAAGCAGCAAGTGCTGGGCTAAATCAACACAAAGGTGACCACACGCGTATCACGTCAGCAAAATAGACATGAATACCGGTGAGACTGACTGGGACACAGGTACAGTGAGCCTTAATGCATAACGTAAAGTAAGCACAGATAGAATTACATGAAGGGGCGTCAGAGTTTCTTCTTGAACAGGTGCAACAGGAACCAACACAAGAAGACCTAGTGTTGGATTTACTCTTTACAACACACCCTGGTCTAATGAAGTCTTGTGTAGCTATCTGAGGTATCTCTAATCACAAAAGAGTTCTTACAGATGCGACCATTATACCTACACTGAATAAGAAACCATCACGATCTTTACCTGTATACAAGATGGCAAACTGAGAAAACACGAACCACAAAACACAACACAATATTTTCTGCTACACGGGGGTCTCTCAGTCACAGGTCAGTGGAGGAAAACTGGGCAGAAATCCACAAACATTTGGATTGTCAAAAAGCTACCGTAAGTGTCAGCTAAGTGTCAGTTGTATTAACAATCTAAAATATTATATCATATATGTCTTATATAATTATTAGCGTTTATTGTATTTTGTAGATTGCTCAAGCAAATAGTAAAGACATTAAATATGCACAATTAGTACAGATCGTGGTGGTTTCTTATTCAGTGTAGGTATAATGGTCGCATCTGTAAGAACTCTTTGTGATTAGAGATACCTCAGATAACTACACAATATAACACAGTATACCAATATAATAGGCCTCCTGGACTTCTAACAGAAAATGACCATCCTAACTGCAAATGTGATTCAATTTTTCTTGCAGTTAAGGGATGCTATAATGCCCTCGCGATCAAGCTAGAGAATTTAAGCATTGGATTGATATGCCTAGAAGTGATGCTGATAGATCAGCACATAGCTTTTATAGGCATCTTCTACAAACCACCATACATAGTTCAGAATTTGTACCAGTACTTGGATCAATTGTGGATAACTAAAACCAGAAATAGCATCATTTTGTTAGGTTTATACTCAGACTGTTGTACTTCTTGAAGTTGTGTGAGAGAAGTCACTTGTAAGTTAGGTCACTGGCGCACAGCCCTTTTAAAGAGTCTGCCAGAGTAGGTTACCCTGTAACAGTGTTGTCAGTTAGCATTAGAACCTTCCAACTTGTCACATTTGCATAGGGACCGTGTTGAATATCAGACCCATAAAATATTAGCCGTGCTTGGTACACTTCAGTACCTTCAACTTCAACTTAAACCATTTAAAGGCCAACATCAACTGATTGATGGATTCTGCCTTGTAGTGGTCCACATGGGATAAGAAATAATCTAGAATATTTACATGAATAAATGAAAACATTTCAGTCTAACATTTAGTATGTACAAGTGTTTTGAAACAGTCAAGAGTTAAATGCTGTGGTAGGCCATTCCAATCCTTTATGGCATGAGGATGAAATGAATGCATCCGTGTCTCACACCTGGAATACATTGTTTGGAAGGAATGGTGATGGATCCCTCTTGACAACCTGTTTGGTGCCACTAGTCTATTTTGTACATTCACTCGAGTCAGACCATTTGCAAGCCTATACATCATAATAAGACCAGAGTTCTTACAGTGTTCTTGTAGTGAGGGCCATTGCAGTTCTGCGAGCATGTCACTCACACTGGACCTATTTTGATAACTGTTGCACACATAGCGTGCGGCGTGACGCTGGACCATTTCCACTCTGTTTATATCCACTTTTGTGCTTGGGTCCCACACTGGGCTAGCATATTCTACCTGTGGTCGTACTAATGACTTATTTGCAGCCTCCTTGATGGATCGCGAACTAATGTTGACATTGCGTTTTTGAAAACCAATAGTTCTGTTTGCTTTTTTACACAATATAAATACTACATGTTTAAACCATAGTAAGTCAGAGGAGATTTCAATGCCAAGGTACATTGTACTATCAACAGATCATAGTTGATGTAGGCGAAGATAGTACACAGGTTCGTTAGATGTTTGTTTCTTTGATACAAGGAGCACAACACACTTATCTGGATGAAACTGCATATCCCAGTCTTTTCCTGAGCATGTTTGTCTATGTCATTTTGCATCTTCTGGGCAGCTTGCGGTGATGTTATTGCCATATATGCTAGTGTGTAATCAGCGAAGAGTCTTACTGTGCAGTCACGTGAAAGAGTTTCATTAATGGAGTAGAGAAAGTGGGCAGACCCCAGCACCGAGTCTTGGGTGACACCAGACTGCACTGGAACAGAATCTGATGACTCCCCACAAACTACGACAGTCTGCGACCGGCCAATAAGAAAAGAGTGTATCCATGCATTTGTTTTTCCATGAATGCCATATCGCTCAAGCCTGTACACTAGGCGTTGGTGGTTCACCTTGTCAAAAGCTTTTGAAAAGTCCATTAAAATGCAGTCCGTATCATGCCTTTTTGTTATTGGTGGCATCATCAATAAATTCTATTATTTGGGTCTCGCAAGACAAACTGTGGGCGGAAACCATGTTGGTGTGGGTAGAAAATACTGTTTCATCATGCTGCTAGTGATTACATGTTCCATGAGTTTGCAGCAGATATAAGTCAATGATACTGGTCGGTAATTTACTGAATTGTAGCGCTCACATTCTTTGAATAAGGGGGTAACATTTGCAGTTTTCCACATAACCTTGCAGAGTAAGCTATCAGCATACCCACACACCTCCATTTATGTTAAGAGAAATGCTATAGCATTGGAATAGTGTTTATTGTATTATTTTAAGGAAGAGAAAAGCCACGCCGCCAGTGATGGCTACTCTTCTGCAATGGGGTTCATGGAGTCATATAGAGAGGTTATAAAAGAAAGGTTTTCCTCCACCCCTAGGGAATTATGTGGCATCTGGATCACTCGAACCATGGGGCTCCCACTTCCATCAAGGGGCCTACTAGGAGCTAGCTACCTGAGCATCAGCAAGAACCTCACCACCAACCATAGATCCCAACCTAACGGGTTCCACAGTGTAAACTTCTGTCTCTATGTCTGGTAATTTCCTGCCCAGTCTACCAGATTCCATCACAGAGTTCATCAGTTTACTCATGCAACTCTGTTGTACTGTTTTAATCTTGCATCCAGAGAATTCAGTTCTCTGGTGAAGAAATCCAGCACGATCAGGTCCACTACGAGTCATCCCTGATGACTCAAAGTAGGTCAGCTCCAGTGGATAACTTGATAACAATGGAGACCTCCCTACCCTCGCCGGTAGCGCATTTGGTGAAAGAGTGACGGTGGAACTGGTCTGTGAATATCCTCCAGTTACTCTGGTCCTATTAATATTAGCTACTACAATATTTTGCATATGAGCCCATAGGGCCATTTTGCAACAATTTATTTTTGCGACTTGTCTCAGGGATAATATTTTTGTTTACATACAATAACTCCTACAAGGCTATGTGACGGCAAATTACCTGCAAACTGATTGAACTGTAATTTCCCTACTACAGAATGACATGAAGTGATATAGCATTTCCACTGATCTAGCACTCAGCATACACGGTAACCTACTACAGTCTATTAGTATGACTGAGTGCTGGAATAGTCTGCACAGGGAACGGAGTTCTATGAGTATATAACCCAATGTATTCTTGTAATCTTGGCTGGAAATAAAGAATAGAAACCATTCTTGAGTCTTTGCATTTCCACCGCATGACATTCTGGTGGAGATTTCAGGATTGAATTAGTGATATACATCTGTTTTATATTTTCAGACCTTTCACCAGCCAGCAGGCGTTTAATTCATGAACACCTCAACCCCTGCTAAAACAGACTCGACTTCCAGACCACCGTCGCCACAGGAGTCACCACTTGATAGCGGCTTCGCCTCACGTGGTCCCATCCATCTCACGGGCCTGACTTTCTCAGAAGACGACAGTGAAATCGTTTTTAAGCATCCCCGAGACGACCATCCCTCGGACGACAACACCACCATTGTCGACATGGGAGACATTGCGGATTTGAAAGCTGCTAACACACAGCTACAGCGCGAGGTGGCTCAGTTAAAAGCCAGTCTTGGACTGACCAGTCTCTTCAAAGGCGGATTTGCGCCAACAGGTGCAACGCCACAGGCGTGGCAGTTGAATGTGTCGCCGGCCCCTGATCTGGACAGTTGTGCGACAAGGTCAGGACTGACCAGTCCATGCAGCAACGCCCGAGCAGTTTCCACGACGAGGTCCTCCAGTCACTGTACGGCTCACTCATTCGAGAAATGGCAACGCGATCTCGAAATCTATTTTGATTATTTCAACTGGCCCCGCGAAGACGCCCAACGCACGAATGCTATCCCCACTATACTGGATGGCATGGCAAGAGTTCGTTATTTCGAGCTCACCGCGGCACAGCGCGGGAATTACGCGACAGTTATGACCGAACTTGGCAATAGTTTTTCCATGGCACAAAAGAACCTGTTATTTCGTCGGAATTACATTCGTCGGAAACAAAAGACCTCCGAATCAGTGCGCGAGTTCAGCGCTGACATTTTACAGCGGTTTGCAGAATGCAACCCTCCCCTCGAGACTCAAGTGGACACATACTGTTCCATGCTGTTACCAGTGATAGCAGCAGAAATACAGGACGATGACTACACTGACATGCGCTCCCTCGTTAGCAGCGCTGAACGCGCCGAGCATCAACTTCACCTTCGCCGCCAAGCAGACGAGATGAATGTGGTAGATTGCCCACCGCAGGATTTAAACTGCTAAGCGCGCCACACGTTACAACCACCACTAATCATTCATCATCTCCAATCCCATCATTCCACGCCATCAACAATAATAGATTCATGGACGTCCGCCTGTATCATGATTCAGTGGTGATATTACGTTTTAAAGCGACCAACCGCAGTGTTGGCGCGCTTGTAGACACGAAAGCCGCAGTTTCCTGCTGCGCCTTATCTCTTCTCCGTCGCCTATTGCCCGCCTACAAATCCCAGTTGCTACCCACTGATAAATGTTTTTCCACGGCAGACGGCAAATCTTTCACGCCTGTTAGCATAATCACCCTTCATTTCACCATAGGTTCATTGAATTTGAAAGAAAAGTTTTACATTTTCTCACAGTTAAACCGTTCGTTGATTTTCGGTCGCACCTTCCTCCATAATTCGCGCGCTGTGCTGGATTTCACCAGGCATATGCTAACCTTGGACATTTCATACAAGCTTCATGCCATTGAACACATCCTGATGGCACAAGCCTGTTCACAAACGCCAAGGACGCAAGACATTGCCCAACGCTCTGGTTTTCGGTCATCAAACGATACCGCGCGCCCTGCTGACCTCACATCACAAGCCTGCTCACAAACGCCAAGGACGCAAGACAATGACCAACGCTCTGGTTTTCGTTCATCAAACGGTAGCGCACGCCCTGCTGACCTCACACCCGGACACGCTGTGGCAGCCGACACTGATAGCGTCAGCCCCGACAAATTGATTTCAGATAATGCTGAAACAACTCAAGCCGCACCAGGACACGACGAGAACATTCAATTTGATAATGCCCATTCTGACAAATGGGTATCTGATAACACTTGCGCTACAAAGGCCACAATAGCCGCCACACAAAGGGCACATGGACCCTTTCTTGACCTCATCATGTATTTGCAACACGACCTGGCGCCCACTTTATGTCTGGCCTGGCTTGTACGGCGACGTCACACGATATATTAGCAATTGTGAGGCTTGTTTGTCGACATAGTCCTCTCTCAACCCACAACGTACTCAATGGTGCTCACAGTAATGTACCTTGCCCCCCCCCTATATTTTTTTTCCACAGTTGACACGCAAGGCTAATTCTCGGAATCGTACAGGCTCTGTCTGCGCCGTTCTGCCGTCAGGAAAGCAAGTCCATGGACGCATTACGGCGCCATGTCCAGCCTCTGACTATCCTGACGCCCGGCGAGCAACCCCGGTTACCTGGACGGCCGGTAAGCGTTCACAATAACCCACGCCTCTTTAACACGGCCATTCTTTTGTGTTTTGTAATCGTGACCCCTACAGTTATGCAAGGTAAGCTGTTCTTCTGACCATATAATAGTCTCCTAATTAAACCCACATTAAAGCAAGCTCTCCCATTATTATCTACTACAAATCCCCACGCCAGCAGTCTGATTTACCTCAGACAGAAAGCCACAAAGTACAAAGACGACGCCCGCAGCGCAGCAGACGCCAATTCACACAAGGCGCAAAGAGTAGCACCTGTCAGCTGGCAACACGCCAACGATTGCACGCCAAAAGCCGACGATTGCAGCGACAAGCCACGCCACAACAGTGTTCACAGCGACATCTCCCGACGCCCACCGAGCGTCAATAAACCACCGGCTACACTGCCAACACCCGCCGCCGACACACGCCAAAGTCAGCAGGGGGCCCAAAGGCTCTCAACCCATTGCCGCACAAGATCCAACAAAGACGCCACCAGCGGCAGCGCCCGGCCCAACCACAAAGTCATCAATAAGCAGCTATCACTATATCTCACAGGACAGGTATGTTTACAACCTATTAATTCACTGTGAATTCCATGTCGTCTGCTTCCAGTGTACAAAGCCATCACAGCTACTACCAACTGCCTGCACTGCGGCCTTGTCATACAAGTGTACACGGCCGACCCTAAGTTAATTACAAACAGTTCCGCCCGGCAGACGCCACGCCCAACAGGGGGCGCCACCAGTGACAACGCCCAGCCAAACCACACCAGTGCAGCTGCCCAGTAGGGGGCACCATCCAGCGACAGCGGGCCTCACGCGCCGAATAGCACCGGCGCTAGCAGATCGAAAGCCCGCCTGTTTCGAGCATCCATCCCACGCCCCCATCATCACCAGAACCATCCCAGCGCAGACAAGACGCTGCGCATCCATCACACTCTTCATATCCAACCAGGACGCCGCACTGCACATCAGAAAAGTTACCCATCCAAGACGCCCCAATACGACCTACATCCTAAATAGAGACCAGCGACCATCGACCATCCAATCCCAGATCAACTAAGCTGCCTCATCGCAGCACATCCAGAGGCGCAAAATCAGCCGCCAAAACCCACCTGTTGCACACATCCAATGACAGCACAGGCGCTCGCCGAACAGAAAAGCCGCCTGTTTCACAAGATTGCATAATAAACAGCAATTGCATCCATCAGCAGAGAATTTGATGCAACAACCCATGTCCCACACCCTAACTGTTACTGGAAGGGATTTGTCATACTTCATCAATTACCATATCATGCGAACGCATTCACCATCAACTTTAATTGGTCTCATTCGTGCATTCCCGTTGATTTCACCCGTGAAGCATCTGTTCACATCATACGACTCATTCCACGTAGTTGCCGGATCCCACACTATGTGTGTGACGACCATCACCGAGGCAAATTCGCATCACGTCATGCCAATTGTCATGAAACAGTATGCAACATAACGTCCCCCAAACATGAGTCATCAGAACATTCTGACGATTGCCACTCGTTGGGCGTTATTGATTCGTATTGTTCACAGAAAGAACGACAGTCATTTTGTTTTTCAGGAATATTAGGCAGAAATAGAATTTATTTCATTTATGGACAAACCTCATATTTGCAGAATGTCACACTTTTGGCTAATCAGCTTTGCCTGCGCAAGTCTGTCACGCGACATCTAACCTCTGACCTTGCAATTTTTTGATCTCCAATAACGCCAGCTCCATACGGGTGTCATCGGACTTTTCTGTTACACCAGTTTTTCCTACAATATTGCTACCACACACGACACGGGTGCGTGCCCCATCTTGCATCAAGACAGCTGCATTATGGCTCACTATGATATTTGCACTATCAGGACACTTCGGACGGGTCAAGGACAGACATCCGCATTTTTGAACCACCACTCAACCCCCAGTTGGGAATAGAAGCATCTCGACCACGCGTGCCACCCACCACCCGCTACAATCATTAGATAACTCCCCCAGGAAACCAGGGAGCCACACACTGTGCGACACGTGCACAACATCATCAGCTAGTTATCACCTCATTATTGGCGGCCTCACATACAGTGCGGCCATGTTAAAGATGCCAAATGTTTATCACCTACTCCTCACCGCGATGCCAGAATTCATACAGTACAAAGTGAACTCTATTCTACAGATATGTTTAGTGACAATCTCGTTGCACTTAATGTACATGCGCTATTTATACTATGTAAACTACACCAATTCTTGCAAGCGGAAGTTCTCAATGTGATTTATGCACGTTTTGTTCACGCCAAAGTCACTATCTCTAAAATCAATACTGGATTAAAGGAAGTTTCAAGAGGATAAGTTGTGTCGAATTCATAATGGTCAAGGACCTCTATTTTTTAAGAAGCAATGATTTGCTGTGTTCAAGAAAGTGTTCAAGGGTATATCTTATAAATGAACAGTGCTTAAGGATATTTGATATGGATGCATAGAGAAAAAAAAGATTACGCAATTTTGGACTTGTGTGAATAACGTTGCATAATCTATATAATTGCATGGACTATCAGTTTTTCATGCTTATATTTTAATGAACAATGTGTTTAATGGTGTTGCACGCAGTGACATATTCAGGATCAGTGTTGCAGTGACTTTATTATTTTTTTTTCTTTCATGTTGTAACTATTATATATTGGATTACATTTACTTGTGCATGGATTCATTATTTGTATTTTGTATATCGGTCGTAGCTTAGCACATTTTTTTTCTTCAAGTAAACACTAGTTATTTCTTCTATATTTGATGCTATATATATATTCATTTGTTATTATCATTGAATTTTGTATATGATTACTATTTAGATGAACACTTTATTTAGTTTTGTAGTCTTTTAGCACTCATTTATTTACTCTGCATTGCCTCTTTGCACGAGCGTGCTGTTTTGTATTGTGTTTTTGCATTGTTGCATTGCCGTATTCCTGTGCATAAGCGCACGTCGCCGTTCCTTTTGAGTGCCTATTTCACTTCACATCTGGTTTATGTAATTTATTGGCTCTAATTTTGAGCCGCCTTTTCAATGCGTCAAAATTATACCCCAGTGGGGGGAGGATGACATGAAGTGATATAGCATTTCCACTGATCTAGCACTCAGCATACACGGTAACCTACTACAGTCTATTAGTATGACTGAGTGCTGGAATAGTCTGCACAGGGAACGGAGTTCTATGAGTATATAATCCAATGTATTCTTGTAATCTTGGCTGGAAATAAAGAATAGAAACCATTCTTGAGTCTTTGCATTTCCACCGTAAGAGGTCAGCAGTGGTCAGAGACCTTATATAACCATGTCTTTTTTGGTTGACCTTTATGCCAGGGTCACACAAGAACAAACAAAATGGCCACGTGATTCTTTGTGACAAGGCTAAGTTGATATGCAATGGCAGACAGGTGCTAGTCAGGTAACCAACGCTACAAGACAAAACCATTTTTTGTGACTGTTAAAGTTCAAATATGTTCTTGATTAGGCTTAACACTTCTACAATAATGCAATAATAAATTTGAAATTACAATGGACTTTATTTTGACAAAGAAGGTGATATTATTTTCCACTTACAAAAGCTGAATGACACCAAAAAGCATGATACCCCCATTATCGCCCATGTCGACCTAGTCATATAGAAGTACTGTAGCTCTTTCAATTTTCACGGCTTTTTAAATTCGTGAATCATCCCAAATATGCGAATTTTGTGAAATTAAATCGCACGCAAATTTGTTAAAGGTTACAGTAATCGCTTCTCGCAAAGTGACTCTCCAGAAGGCATTCGTGCTGAGCACCCGACCGCAAACCATTTTAGTTAATATTTTGATTTTCCCTTGATTTTTATACCATTTAAAAAGCGGCCATAATATTTTGTACAATGATTATAATCAATCAAATGTACTCAGAGAGCATATCATGGCTAGAATAACATTGACTCATAGGCAAAAGGTAATTAAAAAAGGCGAAAGGCTTAATTATACATGAATTGACATTGAAAACGACACCCAGTTCCATTTAATTTTATCTATCTAAGCAACAACTATTGTTAGAAATTAAATCGCCATCTTACGCGTGTGACAAGATTGACAGTTTTTTCATTTTGTTTTGTCACATCGCGATTAGCGTCAATCTTATTTCAATCTTTCAAATAATTACACATCAAATAACTGAACGTGTTACACGCAAATGTAAAAGATAATAATATCAATGTCAAATATTGTAAGGGATATAAACCCTCTTAATTAAAAACCGTATGCAGTTCCATTTAATTTTTATCTATCTAAGCGACACCTATTGTTAGAAATTAAATCGTGTTGTCATAATTTCGACTAAACAAAATAAACTTTAAGCAAATGAAGTAATATTCATTTTTACCGTGATTTAATATCGTCTTACATGTATAGAGAGGATGATAGTTTAAATCACCTCCAACTGAGTATTTTTTTTTAGCAGCAATCTGCAGGTGTTACATTAACGTCTTTTTGACACTATTAATTGTAACCCAACCGTGAATAGACATTACACGTTTCCCATTCTTAAAACCACGACAATATATTAAGGTCGCGCCTATTATTCTCGATTCGATTTGACGCGATGATCCTGACACTAATGAGCTTTTAAACACAATTAAAACGCTATCTTGGGAGGGATAGTTACGAAAGTGACTGTTCTTAAAAAGAACAAAAGAATAGATGTGTATAGACAGCGGTTAGCAATATAATTATCAGATATTGGTTTTATTTTGTGGAAGTATACAAGTTCCACAAATCACATTTATTATCATTCACCGATCCCCAGGAATTGTAACTGAATAGGTTCCATTACATTTCACACACTTAGATATAGGCAATTTACCATTCACGCTCAATATTTAAGGGATATCACCAATCACAGCCTTTGTAATAGTTACCAATAATAGGTTCCATCACATTTCACACACTTAAATACAGGCATTTCACAATTCAGGCTCAAGATTTAGGGCAAATCACCAATCACATTTTTTGCTATATGACTCCCGTGTTCGGTGCAGAAACAGCGGATGCCTTCGTCCACTCGTGCGGAAGGGTGAGGGCAGGGGCTGTGTGTGGCGAGGATTGTACATGCCAAGTCTGAACGAAATGTGGACATAAAGTATTATGCAAATGCAGCGGTCGCGTACACTGTAAACAACAGCGCCGCAGTGATGGACTGCATGCGTGCACTACTGACACTGTTGTTTATCGAAACTGACGTAATGTTAAACCAACGCATTCGGTGGATTAGGTCATAAATCAAACAGAATATTACACTTATCGTTGACATTTTGCAAAGAATGCTTATACCGTAGAACCTATAATTATGACCACCTCTCTATTGAGATCACATCTATAACAAGACCAATTTTCATGGTCTCAAACTTTCATAAATCTACCAGAATGAACATCTGTAAAGAGACCACCTCTCTATTGAGACCACCTAACACTGGTCCAAAGGGTGGTCCTAATAGAGAGATTCTACTGTATGTGCATATGCGCCATGGCTTTGTTACAGTCGTTTTGGAGCCATCAGGTATGAGTATTTCGTAGTGAAAATACACCTGAAAGTCATAGGATCTCCACGGGATTTTACTGCTAACCTCGCTTAGCCTCGTTTTCGTGTATATTATCAATATTTATGAGCATCTCATTAAGACCCATCTATATATCACATAGCCAAGTTTTAGAAAATAATTGCAATCCACTTTGACTACCACATGATTATAGACGAGAGACAATTATAAATGTAAATTACAAATTGTGTCTTGTCAAATTGGAAATTGAGCCCAACACTGATTTGTATAATGATTTCATAACTGCATTTTAATACTGTATATACGTGTTTATTTGTCACATGGACATGTTTCATGTCTGATTTAATAAATAATTTGATTTGATTTGATTGATTTGAATTGATATGATCTTCTTGCCGTAATGTTAGGTCCACGTATTACAACATATCACATTTCTTCACTTCATGCACTGTGTGGAAGCAAAGAGAGTAACTCACTTTACTCTCGTCACGAACCGAACTAAACCAAAATGGCGTGAGGTTAACAGATATGTTTTTAGCATTTTTATACCATGGCAACCATTATTACTAATGAGACGTGATCATGTTTTGTTTAAATTTAATACCATGGATCCAAACTATTGTGTGATTTAATTATTAATATTCTGGGGAACATTTTGAACATGATCATGTTTTATTTTAAAATTTACATTACTCTTTCAAAACCCCAGGGCTGTATATTTTTGTGATATAACTACTTGGTATTTCTTTGTTTGATTTAAGTAGTTGTCACCCTATATTTTGACTTTATCAGTACCGAAGATTATTTGATTTAGTTAAATATTGGGGACGTATATAAGAAATTTTGCTTGGGGTTTGGACCCACACCCATGAACAGAAAATGCAGGGTGGCTTTATTTTGATTGAAGGCCTTTAATGCGGTTGTCAGCTCATATCTTCCCATTATCAATGAAAGTGAATTTTCTTTGAATCATACATAAGGGCCAATAAAAAAAGCATTTATTGGGATCCGCATGGACCCCAGACATGATGGGTACAGAGAATACAGAGTTGTTCAATAATTTGACCTATTAAAATATGTATATAATAAAAACATAACTCTTTATTTGTTATTTTTTATCTGACACAGTCATAATTAACACATGAATGTATTTGTATCACAGAAAGATCATGAATTGAACAGAAAATCACATCAAATGATTGGGTACATGGACATTGAACATCAAAACAAGGTTTGGCGTGTATGCACTTTTCAAGCACCCCGAGTTTGACGTGTGATTCTAAGTTTCAGTGATGTGTAATGGCAGAATTCGGCTCCTGTCTTTGAATATTCCACTGTAATTTTCCAAAATCTGCTCGTGTTACAATGTTTTAAAGTTAAACTTTAAAGCAATTTATAGTAACACATATGTCAAGTCTTCATATCAAATGCATCAGGTTCGTCTACATTTCAATCGAAATAAAGTAATAATAACGTTCTCATACTTAGATAATGCAATTATTATACAATGTCAATGACTGATAATATACCATGACAATGGTTTTATTGATTATATTGGTACAAATTAGAATATCACATTTTTTCCATCTGTATGTTTTCAGTTTCATAGTGTCAGGGATGTCATGTATTAAGAAATGTTATGATATATGACAAGGACTGTGGTTGATTTTTTCTGACTAGTCGTTTCCACTTCGTTCTTATTCATGTTGAGCATTGAACATCAAACTTGTTGCTTAATGAATCGCACTTCGAAATGCGAATATTATATGTTGAGTTCTTATTGACAAAGCGTGCGACACAATATGTTGTTCATTTCAAATATCGAATTATTTTTTCGTTTGATTAATATCAGAACTTGTCGAATGTCACAATTTAACCGTGTTTCTATTTCAACTTA
>JAGTTF010000444.1:14251-25892 GCA_019095985.1 Streblospio benedicti
GATATTGTCGCTATAGACTCCTAAACCGCACAGCCAATCACCGTGAAACTTGGGCAAATCGTTGTGTGTATTTCAGGCACGGTTTTAGGCTACTTTAAATGTGCATCGGGTGCTCCACCCCTCTATAGTTTGCATTTTATTCACATACCTCCAGAAGAGCTGAAGTAGGACGACAGAAAAAGTGTTTTGCGAAAGACGCCGAGTTTGGTTTCGAACATGAGTTCGAAAAGTTTACTAAACTTTAAAAATGGTCGCATGACAGCATTTTGGAAGAAAATGCCTTATTATATCTTTTATCTTTTCCCTCATAAAATTATAATTTCATCTGTTGAAATTAAGAATTCTTTTGGTGGTCTGCCTTTTAGCAACGACCGATATATCACGGGAGAAACGGGGCATTACGACATGCCGGGGTTTCCATTTCACGGCACCCCGGGGCATCATACGGACCCCGGGTTACTGCGTGGTGCATCAAATGCCAGATGATGATTACGTTTTTTCTTTTCCTTTTTTGCCTTAGATTTCTGTACTTCATGACGTCGGATTAAAAATACATGACGCATATTACCATGCCAACATGCATACGACCACCTCTCTATTGAGTAACACTGGTCCAAAGGGTGGTCCTAATAGAGAGATTGTACTGTTAGGGGCTAGGTGATAACAAATATTGATGGTACAATTTGTTTTTTTCACACAAATGGATTTTTAATTGCTTTAGATATCCAAGGTTTATCATTCTTTACATGATTCTGTACAAAAACCTTTGGAAAATGAACTTCTATAAGATCAGATAATTTGCTGTTAAAAAGAGTAAAAAAGATAGTTGAGCATCATTATTATTTAGTACCTCTGACCAATCAATGTCTTGTATCGTATTTGCTGATATGAAAAAAAGACTGAAGATTTTCACGTTTACATTTCCTTTTAAAACTACCAGGGTCTTTTACAGGTTTACGGTTAAAACTTGAGTTGATATGAAAAATAGGAAAATGATCACTAATGTCAGATACCAATATCCCATTACAGGCATTTTCAACTGATATGAAATTGTTTGTAAAAATATTATCAATAAGCGTGGCTTTAGTCTTGCTAACCTGGGTGGGTTTATTTATAAGTGGAAAGAAACCATTTTCAAACATTTGTTCAATAAAACTATTAGTAATCACATGACTATCACATTTCAGGAGATTTAGGTTATAATCACCCATTAGGTAACATAGTTTACTTTCATGATTACATGTATGTAATATAGCTTCTAGCCATTCAACAAACATAGTAGGGTTGGTATTTGGCGGACGGTATATGGTTCCAAAATTACATTTTTATTAGTATTAAAGATAGATTTATCAACCTCAATAAATACTGCTTCAACAAAATCAGACATGGTGTTCAGATCAGTTCTGTTACTGTAACTTATATCATTATGTACATATAGGGAGACACCACCTCCCTTTCCAGATTCACGACAGTTGTATATATGTTTGTAGCCAGGGATTGAATACATATCAGCATTTTCATTATGAAACCAGGTCTCAGTAAAACCATATACATCAAAGTTTATTTTGAAATTATCAATATAACTAGTAAATGCATCTAGGTTTTTAGTAGCACTTCTCAGATTTAAATGTAACAATGATAATGAAGGATTTTATATTTTGATAGCATATCATTGCAAGTTTCTTCTAAATAATATTGACTAGACATGAATGTATTTGCATAATTATTAAAGATATTTAGGTCAGGATCCACATCATAGATAGGTATTGAATGCTTAACATCATTCAATTCAAATGGAACAAACACCATATTTTGAAGATCAGTAATATCAAAAGAAGTAATATTTCCTGCAGAATTGATGAATTCATCATCTTCAGTTATACAATTAAAAGGAAATAAATCTATGTTACACTTAAGGCAGACCCAGTCAGGTGGGGTCTCAGCTTTATTTTTAAAGACTGTGCAGTATAAGTGGCACTTTTCACAGCCCTCAGGCACTTATTACATTTGTTATTATTGAAAATGATGGTTTATCAGAAAGTAACTATGAAAACGAGTAAATAAAATAATCATATAAAGAATTATTAAAGCAACTATATAGGTTTGTTACTGTGTGCACAACCAGCTTTATCAAAGTTTAAATGCTTGCTTTGCCTTGTTGCCTATGTTCAACTATAAAACCTTAATCCAGAGTTATTAAAGCAACTATTTTTTGTTCAACCTTATCGGAGAACTCGAATGAAGATGTTTGTGTTCAACCTTTCAGAACGCGAATGAAGATGTTTGAGTTCTTCAGGATGTCTTCTTTATCTTTCTTTTTTTTGTAATTTGACAAAAATAGGTCTGTCCTTTTTATTTCCTGTTTTTGTTTTACCAATGCAAAAAATTTGATTTGATTTGATTGATTTGAATTGATATGATCTTCTCGCCGTGTTGTTAGGTTATACAACATATCACATTTCTTCACTTCATGCACTGTGTGGAAGCAAAGAGAGTAACTCACTTTACTCGTCACGAACCTAACTAAACCAAAATGGCGTGAGGTTAACAGATATATTTTTAGCATTTTTTATACCATGGCAACCATTATTACTAATGAGACGTGATCATGTTTTGTTTAAATTTATACTCTTTGATGATCCAAACTATTTTGTGATTTAATTGGTCGAATTAATATTCTGGGATATATGACAAGGACTGTGGTTGATTTTTTCTGACTAGTTGTTTCCACTTCTTTCTTATTCATGTTGAACATTGAATATCAAACTTGTTGCTTAATGAATCGCACTTCGAAATGCGAATATTATATATTGAGTTCTTATTGACAAAGCGTGCGACACAATACTTTCAAATTTTACGATGTTGTTCATTTCAAATATCGAATTATTTTTTCGTTTGATTAATATCAGAACTTGTCGAATGTCACGATTTAACCGTGTTTCTATTTCAACTTAATAACGACATTAAACGATGATATAGATTGATAAACAGATAAAGTTAAGATAAAATTAAGAAAAGAATTTCACCAATGAATCATTCATTTTAATGTTAAAGAGACAAATTCGACATAGAATTAAGAAAAGAATTCACAAAAACATTCTTCTTCATTTATTGATATTTTCAACCTTGTCAACATAACATTGCGTTTAGTCTTTCACATCTCGACACTATTCATTTGTCAATATTTTCAACCTTGACAACATAATATCACGTTTACTCTCTCGCGCCTTAATTTCAACAAATTTAAATATTGTTACACCTTACCCATTCAATCGTACATTCAACCCATACCCGTTCGTTTATTATCATTTTTAAACTTGGCGTTCAAGTTCTTCTCCGCCTCATCAATCGATCAAGACGTCTGTTGACGGTATATATTTTTTTAATAAAAAAAAAAAAACACGCCCACCTATTTGCTTGTATCTCAACTATAATGAATAAAGTAGATATATTATATTTATGCGTTATTTCAGCTCTTCCCGCTTCAGAGGAACCGGCAACTTTTGATGTGTGTGACGGTGTCAGACCTAAAACTATCTGTTAAGACACACTTCACTCGAGCAGAGTGTCGACATTGTCAATCTAGTAAAAGATCATCTTGAAAAAGATTGTGATTGCAGCTATTGTATATTTTCGCATGAACAATCTTGATATGATAGATGGAAAACTATGGAAAAACTATAAAAAATATAGCTATTGAATATACAGTGTCGAGATTGACGAACTTACAAATCCTAAAAATATAATGTATGTTGCTATTGCTTATTTATTTTGATTTAGTCGTAATAACGCAAAAAAAAAATCTTTGATTATTGTCTTATGAAATATTGTGCAATCAATACTTTGTCTTATAATATTCATTGTGATATTTTGACTGAATATAATTCGTTCTTTTAAAATGAAATTTAATTATTTTTTCTTTATTTTAGTTCATATGGCGACACGGACTGGAGGACAGTAATGTGTGTAAATTTTAAATAAAACATCACTTTGAACGACTATTTATTATTCATTTATTGGATACATCAATAATCTTCTACACATAATTTGCTAAACAATTTTGTGTTATCACGAACTGTAATTTAAATCCGATTTTAATATAGTTAGTTTGCTATGACCAAAGTTAAGTTAATTCACATAAAATTTGTACACAGTCAAAAGATCGGTATTACATCATACTATAATCTACATCAAAACATTATGCGGGTATCAACCCACCAAAAGTAGGTAATCGTCGTCGGAGATATGCTTTTGCTTTAACCAACTATGAAATTGTTCTTTACTGGTAGTGACGGATAATTGAGTTTCTCTAAACTGTCAAAAAATTTGTACGGGAAAAATTGTTTCTTTTCTTCGATTTTATATGTTTGCAGATATTTGCTTAAACTTGTTCCGGGTCCAGTAAATTGATTATATCTATAAACTGTAATCGTTTATAAGAAATGATCGAACACTGGCATGCATTTTCATTATCTTTACGTGTATAGAAGGCCAGATATTCATAGATGTGTATGATACATTGTATCGCAATCTTTTGAACTGACATGATATTGATATGAGGAAAAGTTGTATTAACTTCATCACAGTACAAACAATGTATTTTTTATGAATTTAGCGATAAAATAATTTCATTGTTCATACATTCAACGAAACACAAGATTGTGTGAATATTACCATTTTTTTCATATGTACTTTTTATATGGCTCATGGATGATGGAATATGGTTCCCTTATTGAAGAGAACCATCCATTCTCACATACATGTATATGGTATCCTAAATTTTTGTGTGTACCAGTCAAAAAAGCTTATTGCCTATGTATTCTTTAGCTACTTTGCAATCTAAATCACATACTCCATGACAAAAAGGCATCTATTTTTAAAGTTGTAAGTTTCATCTTAAAATCAGAACTGAGGCAAATTAGATTAATTTGGCTCAACTATTGTGTACATGTATGATGATGAGACAAAGTAATCTAATCATCATACATGTACACAATAGTTGAGCCAAGTTGGAATAAAATCAAACAAGTGTAATAGAAAGTTACCTTAGTCAAATATATATGTATACAACTGAGCTTCAAATTTGACCTGTCGAATCATCACATTCACATAATATTTTTATGCCCTGTCGATAGACAAAAATGAAAGATGGTTCAAACCTGAGGTACGTGTCGAGATTAATATACAAGAATTTTGGTAAATATTTTGGTTTTACATCGTCATTGAGTGTTGTTTTACACAATAACAAATTTGTAGGGTTCGTTTCTCGTATTACAAATTTAAAGGTTGATGTAAAACTGAACATTTTGGTTATATATATAGTCGCTATTTTTTAGTTTGTCGGTTTTTTTTTTAGTTCGATTAAAAAAATGAATAACTGATTTTTAAGTTAGATGAAAAATCGTCATAACAGATTTTTATAGAGTTTGGTTATTATGTTTTTTAACAGAAAACAGTCAGTTTTTATATAGTCATTATTTTTCGTTTTTGCCGTTTTTTTGACCGAATAAAAAAATGAATAACCGATTTTAAAGTCAGACGAAAAACGACATAACAATTTTTTTATAGAGAACCAATATTGTGTTTAAAAAAGAAAACGATTATCTAATTTTTGTTGTTTTATTCTTCAGGTTTTGCTGACCAGATTGGACGGGAATTTACCTTCAACGCTGTTTGCCAAGAAACTTTTCCTCCCAAAAACTTTCTTCGTCGAACTATTGGGAAAAGTGGTACAAATATTATCTGTCATACGAATCGCTAAAGACACTTCAGACTTTCACGAATCCACAATTCCGCTCGGGGAAACTCGCCGTGTTGTGGGCTACCACTAGTATATCGAATTCTGATTATACTCAAATCGCAATGAATACGACATTTTATTGTAAAGAATGTGACTTAAGTTTTGTAAGGAAATTCACTTACGTTGACAATGTCTATCATAAGTGAATTTCCTTACAAAACTTAAGTCGCATTCTTTACAATAAAATGCCGTATTCATTGCGATTTAAGTTATCATTGTGATCAATGTTTGTACTCTACAGACAGTAAAAAGAGATTCTCTAAACACGTATTAATACATCGACGAGAAGAGAATTCGAATATTGTTCAGCGTGAAAGTGATTCAGATTTTGAATTTGTTAAAGCACGATCTAGAGAGGAAATGGACAATATAATGGAAGATTCGACAACTGCAAATGTTTCTCAACTGTCGACTTCCAGCTTTCATCAATCTACGAGAAATACAGCTACTTCAACTACGACATATGGAGTGATTGGCGGTGAATCAGTTCTCACTGATTGTGTTAAAAACAATGGAAGTTTGTTAAAAATGACAAGAGACAAAAGTTATCTGATATAGTATAAGTAAAACTTTTGTCTCTTGCGCTATATCAGATAATTTATGTTTCTTCAGATGCTTGCTAGTTCACGAGCAATACATTAGATACGGTCTTCATCAAAGATTTTGTCATCAACTCGAATTAAAAAAATGTTTAAAATTGGCTAGGAAATTTTATGGGAAAAATGTTAATATCAAAACGTATAAAGGAGTGGCGTTAGATGATTTACCGGCCTTAGAACAACGATTTAAGGTCGACATTCAAGTATTTCAAAGCGAATACACAAATAACAATAAAATGATTATCCCCAAAACATTGTATGTAAGCAGGAACAAGTTTCGGCATACTTTATATTTAGACGAATGCAATAATCATTTTAGTTACATAAAAAACTTGAAACGATATTGTAAAGCGTTTAAGTGTAAATATTGTCAAAGAGTATTTACAAACGCTAAACAATGTAGTCAGCATGAAACTAATTGTGCAACAAAAACCCAATAGCGTGTCTCTGACGATGTCAGTAATTATGAACGCAAAAAAAAAGAATGTCTACTATGAGTGATTTCCTTATTGATTACGACATTAGCGACGTAAAGCCGTTTCTTAAAGCGAATGAGAATCAATTCAATTTTTATACCAATCTGAATATCGACATGTTTAAGCGTGCGGTAGTCAGGATTGAGTTTGAAAGTATTGTTTCAATTTATTCCGAAAAAACGATTAATATGACACAAATATATAAAAATGAAAGAATGGGAAATGACAACGATAATAGTCTTTATAATGAATGGAAACAGAATTTGTACGACGGATTGTCAATAATCTTTCACAGATTTCATTCGAATAGCTTCACATTCATCAAAAATAATCAAAACGATCCTTGTCGCGGGATATTGGACGTCGTAAAGTCGTTTCATACGGGTTTGAAGCAGTGAATTGGTTTCACTATGTCATGTTCTTTAAATTTGTGCTGAATGAAAATGTATAACGTTAATAAAACTGTGTTTATACGAATTTGTGACTGAAAGTGATGTTACGATTTCTAGGTCTAAAATATAACTGTAAATAATGATAACGATTTCGTCAAATCTCGCTATGAATAATGGAAATATATTGGTAAAAGTTGTGAAATTGGCAATATTACGTTACGTGTATAGTTTTAACAAATGGTTAAAAGTGAACAATGTCGTTTTGATTTATTTTACATGCACAATTTACACATCACATTGATTATTGACTGAAACGAGCTTTATCATAACAACAGACTCCATATCACAATTTGATAATATCAAATTAATGAGGAGGAAGCTTCTTCCAGGGACCACACTTAACTGAGGGTGGTTGCAGGAACACTGCAGTCGCAACGTGGTGTCGTTGAGACATGATTTCCAAAATAAATTACATCGTTTTCTTTTTTAAACACAATAATAGTTCTCTCTATAATATATTGTCGACAAGTTAAACCTCTCCCTCTTTTTTTTACAGAGTTTCGAATAAAACGGGTATAGTATTAATAATATAGCATAGTAGATTTATGAAAAATAGACGTTATATACTATCGCAGTTCAACGACAAAATAGCCACTTCTTATTAATAATTTTTAAACTGTAAGGATATACGTTGTTATTTTTGAAATAAAAACAAGCTTTGAAAACAGTGTATCAATTGGATATTGCGATATAAGAGTTTTTTAAAAAAAATAAATACATATATCGCAAATTTCGATTTGAAGAAAGTCGATAAGAAAGCAGGACATTAAGTGTTCGAAAGAATGTTAATTTATAAATATTTGAGTGATGGGAGTTACACGCTTCCATACAATAATTCAATATCCGATAATTTATCACTAACCACGACACAATCTAGTCGTTCAATGAGCATAATTGTTAAGATGTACTGAGTCGATTGTAAATTCTCAACTGCATTCGTTTCCTGACCAGGGTTCGACGACAAATTCCCTCTCACATTTTCCATCTTGCTTCAAAATCTGTAATTGATTGGGATATTTTTGACACAACTCAATTATCTTCGATTTCGCGTCTGTAACAAGCTTCGTTTTTTTTTTTAAAACTTGGAGGAGAAAATGGTATAATCCAATGGTAAACTTTAGATATCTATTTATGTCTACAATGTAATTGTTCCCAGAAAAAATCTTTGAAACACAACTGCCAAATCACTTTCATATTGCGACGTAACCTCCATATAATAAAAACTCTCCTTTAAAGAGTTTACGATTGTGTTTTCAGACATATTTTTGTTATATTTATCACAAATTACAAGTCAAATAACAGTCACAAATAAAGAATGTGTTTGACAGAACAAGCGATAAAACTTTTAATTTGAACTTACAACAATAGTCAAAATCAATGCTTGCACACTCACTTTTAGCAACCTTATGACAAAATTAATATTTGACTACTTCAATTTCAAAACCCTCATAAAATAAACTTCACACAATTTCAATTATGTGCAAACATTCAATTATATGTAGACATAAAAGTTGACAAGAAGTGGTACAATTTTGTATGTCACACCAATCTTTCTATTTATTTCACATTTTTAACATTATCATCCGTTGGTGGGCAGGAATTATATCATAAATGAAATATATCTAGATATGTAGCCTTATAGAGATATGTTGATATAATCAGCAAACAAAATATGTTTCTTCCATGTGATTTAAAAGGGAAACTAATATGTTAAGGGGATTGTGAACTCTTTTCTTACGATTTTATTAAACTTTGATTTTCTCACTCATTATTGCTTCAATTCTTACAAATTACACCATATTTTGTAGATAATTATCTAATCTAATGACACAACATGTTTTGAAATGTATAGATTGATTAACATTTTGTTTATAAAGCAATTAGTGAAAAATTTACAACTTTGCCTGTGAAGCATATAACTGATAGTAAAACATCAAAATGACCAAAATCACTATTCAGTTACAAAATTTGTATATTTATCTAGAAAACCTTGCCTCAAATTTTTTTATATTTTTCCCCTTTATCATTTTACATGCATTTTAAGTTTTAAAACCACTTATTTTCCGAATTTACAATACAAAAACGTTCATAATTCATCAACGAAATAAAAAAATCAAAATCCCTAGTAAGGTTTTCTTCAGAATGCATATATCTTCAAATATATACACGTTTGTGAAAATTTGATTTCACGGTTAGAGAGAAATATAAAAAGAAAAATTAATCTACTATGCAAACTTAGTTTTGAGAAAATGGGCTTTAAACATGGCCAATCAATATAAATTGATAGTAGTTGATGTCTATAAAATGTATCATATAAGAAAAACTATTGGTGATAAAAGGTTCATTTTGAAAAGATGTTTTTCTTTATCATTTATAGCATACAAAACAATGAAAATGTTAAAATTGAATTTTTAGCCGATATAACCTTATAAGCCTGCAAAGAATGAGTCATTGTTTTTCACTCCGGGTTGGTCTTCACGAAATGGGTTGTAATGGGAAAACTATTGAATATAAAAGGTTCATTTCAAAACATGTTGTTCTTCATAGTTTACAGTATAATAAATATTAAAAAGCTGAAAATAGAATATTTTTCCCTTAAAGAGTTCACAGTACCCTTAAACAAATTACCAAGAATACTGAAGAAAGTCTCCTCTTTTATAACACGTTTATTGAGTCAAAAGATGATTGATATGTTAAACAAGGTTTAAAAGACATTAGTAGAACTAATAGGACATGTCATCGGACTAACACATACTTAATATTCACACAACAATCAATAATACATATATATAATCAATATATATATAATCAATAATACATGCGTAAGTCCCGTATCATTACAAATACGGGTCAGACTTTCCCACAGTGCACAAGACTCCACTTCTTGTCAAAGGGAATCATTTTTCATGGAAGAACTTGGCAATATTTCGTTGTGAACGCCATTAAGAATAAAAATGTATCTTATTACACATCTCGCACTAATAGGCGGAATATGGGTATGTTAAAACATCTTTGCTAGTACCATGACAAAAGCCAATAAAATTCATGTATAATTAAGCGTATATTGTTCAGGTTTATAAGCATGGTAGGTTTTATCTTTTCTAAAGCCACGCGGCGTTTTACACTTCACGTCACTTCAACATATTTCACAAATAGCTTTCATATCAGTTGATTGTAAAAGCAAGAAAGTAAAAATGGTTTGAAAATAGATAGAGCAGAATGTGATTAATGAAAACTTTTTTTGTGGAACTTGTATACTTCCACAAAATAAAACCAGTATCCGATAATTATATCACTAACCATGCTAACATACGATTTGAAATTGATGTTGAGAACAGTCCTCTAATAATTATCCTCTCCAAGATCGCATTTTAATTGAGTTTAAAAGCTCATTTAGAACGTTATGAAATAGTTTTTTAAATACGATATTGGGTACTATCACAGTTCAATGAAGAAAAGGTCGTTTCTTTTTTAATTGATTCTATAATGTAAGGATTTACGTTGTTATTTTGAAAATAAAACCGAGCTTTAAAAACTGTATATCGATTCCATGTTTTGTAATATAAGAGTTCGATTTTTGTAAAAACAAATATATAGATTAAAAAACGCGTTTTAGAGAAGTCAGACCTAAAACTATCGTTAGGACACACTTCACTCGCGAGCAGAGTGTGAATAATGAAAACTTTTTGTGTGGAAGTTGTATACTTCCACAAAATAAAACCAATATCTGATAATTATATCACTTACTGCGGTCTATACACAACTATTCTTTTGTTCTTTTTTAAGAACAGTCACTTTCTGTAACTACCCTTCCCAAAATAGTGTTTTAATTGTGTTTAAAGGCTCATTAGTGTCAAGATCATTGCACCAAATCGAATAGAGAATCATAGATAATGACATTAATATATTGTTATGGTTTTAAGAATATCTATTCATGGTCGGGTTACAATTAATAGTGTCAAAAAGACGTGTTAATACATCACCTGCAATTGGTGCTGAACGCGATGTAACAAAAACGAAATAAAAAACTGTCAATCTTGTCACACATGTGATACGCGATTTAATTTTGAACAATAGTTGTCGCCTTTTAGATAGATAAAATTAAATGAAGCTGGGTGTCGTTTTCAATGTCAATTCATGTATAATTAAGCGGTTTTGTACCCCTTTATAATATTCAATATTGATATTATTATTATCGTTATTCGAACTGACTGTTCTTAAAAATAATTTCAAATCTTGTGTTAGCGTTAGTAGTGAAGTTTAGTTCACGAGTGGTTACAATCTAATGAAAAATGTTCAGTTCTTGGTAGAAGA
>JAGTTF010000444.1:25992-45899 GCA_019095985.1 Streblospio benedicti
AGAAGTGAAGTGAGGTGTAAAACGCTAGGTGGCTTTTAGAAAGGATAAAACCTGTCATTCTTATAAACCTGAACAATATACGCTTAATTATACATGAATTTTATTGGCTTTTGTCATGGTGCTAGCAAAGAATTTTTAGCATACCCATATTCCACCTATTAGTGTAAGATGTGTAAAAAGATACATTTTATTCTTAATGGCGTTCACAACGAAATATTACCAAGTTCTTCCATAAAAAAATGATTCTCTTTGACAAGAAGTGGACATTTCATTAGATTGTAACCACTCGTGAACGAAACTTCACTAATAACGCTAACACAAGATTTGAAATTATTTTTAAGAACAGTCAGTTCGAATAACGATAATAATATCAATATAGAATATTATAAGAGGAGTAAACCCACTTAATTATACATGAATTGACATTAAAAACGACACCCAGCTTCATTTAATTTTATCTATCTAAGCGACAACTATTGTTAGAAATTAAATCACCGTCTCACGTGAGTGACAAGATTGACAGTTTTTTATTTCGTTTTGTTATATCGCGTTTAGCACCAATCTGCAGGTGATGCATTAATGCATACACAACTATTCTTTCGTTCTTTTTTAAGTACAGTCACTTTCCGTAACTACCCCTCCCAAAATAGTGTTTTAATTGTGTTTCTCTTATTCATTAGTGTCAAGATCATCGCACCGAATTGAATAGAGGATAATAGATGATGACATTAATATATTGTTACGGTTTTAAGAATGTCTATTCACGGTCGGGTTACAATTAATAGTGTCAAAAAGACGTGTTAATGTAACATCTGTAGATTTAGCTAAAAAAAATACTCTGTTGGAGGTGATTTAAACTATTTACTCTCTATTCATTGAAGACGATATTTCTTCACGGTAAAAATGAATATTATTCATTTGCTTAAAGTTTATTTTGTTTAGCCAAAATTACGTCGACGTGTTTGAATGAAAGGCGGAAATGACACGTGGCACAACTGTCCTAGACATGTCCTATTAGTTCTACTAATGTCTTTTAAACCTTGTTTAATATATCAATCATCTTTTGACTCAATAAACATGTTATAAAAGAGGAGACTTTCTTCAGTATTCTTGGTAATTTGTTTAACTGTGAACTCTTTAAGGGGAAAAATATTCTATTTTCAGTTTTTTTAATATTTATTATACTGTAAACATGGAAGAACAACATGTTTTTAAATGAACCTTTTATATTCAATAGTTTTCCCATTGTTTTGAAACAACCCATTTCGTGAAGACCAACCAATTAAAAATGTGAAAAAACAATGACTCATTCTTTGCAGGCTTATAAGGTTATATCGGCTAAAAATTCAATTTTTACATTTTCATTGTTTTGTATGCTATAAATGATAAAGAAAAACATCTTTTCAAAATGAACCTTTTATCACCAATAGTTTTTCTTATATGATACATTTTATAGACATCAACTACTATCAATTTATATTGATTGGCCATGTTTAAAGCCCATTTTCTCAAAACTAAGTTTGCATAGTAGATTAATTTTTCTTTTTATATTTCTCTCTAACCGTGAAATCAAATTTTCACAAACGTGTATATATTTGAAGATATATGCATTCTGAAGAAAACCTTACTAGGGATTTTGATTTTTTTATTTCGTTGATGAATTATGAACGTTTTTGTATTGATATGCAAGAAAATTCGGAAAATAAGTGGTTTTAAAACTTAAAATGCATGTAAAATGATAAAGGGAAAATAAAAAAAAATTTGAGGCAAGGTTTTCTAGATAAATATACAAATTTTGTAACTGAATAGTGATTTTGGTCATTTTGATGTTTTACTATCAGTTATATGCTTCACAGGCAAAGTTGTAAATTTTTCACTAATTGCTTTATAAACAAAATGTTAATCAATCTATACATTTCAAAACATGTTGTGTCATTAGATTAGATAATTATCTACAAAATATGGTGTAATTTGTAAGAATTGAAGCAATAATGAGTGAGAAAATCAAAGTTTAATAAAATCGTAAGAAAAGAGTTCACAATCCCCTTAACATATTAGTTTCCCTTTTAAATCACATGGAAGAAACATATTTTGTTTGCTGATTATATCAACATATCTCTATAAGGCTACATATCTAGATATATTTCATTTATGATATAATTCCTGCCCACCAACGGATGATAATGTTAAAAATGTGAAATAAATAGAAAGATTGGTGTGACATACAAAATTGTACCACTTCTTGTCAACTTTTATGTCTACATATAATTGAATGTTTGCACATAATTGAAATTGTGTGAAGTTTATTTTATGAGGGTTTTGAAATTGAAGTAGTCAAATATTAATTTTGTCATAAGGTTGCTAAAAGTGAGCGTGCAAGCATTGATTTCGACTATTGTTGTAAGTTCAAATTAAAAGTTTTATCGCTTGTTCTGTCAAACACATTCTTTATTTGTGACTGTTATTTGACTTGTAATTTGTGATAAATATAACAAAAATATGTCTGAAACCACAATCGTAAACTCTTTAAAGGAGAGTTTTTATTATATGGAGGTTACGTCGCAATATGAAAGTGATTTGGCAGTTGTGTTTCAAAGATTTTTTCCGGGAACAATTACATTGTAGACATAAATCGATATCTAAAGTTTACCATTGGATTATACCATTTTCTCCTCCAAGTTTTAAAAAAAAACGAAGCTTGTTACAGACGCGAAATTGAAGATAATTGAGTTGTGTCAAAAATATCCCAATCAATTACAGATTTTGAAGCAAGATGGAAAATGTGAGAGGGAATTTGTCGTCGAACCCTGGTCAGGAAACAAATGCAGTTGAGAATTTACAATCGACTCAGTACATCTTAACAATTATGCTCATTGAACGACTAGATTGTGTCGTGGTTAGTGATAAATTATCGGATATTGAATTATTGTATGGAAGCGTGTAACTCCCATCACTCAAATATTTATAAATTAACATTCTTTCGAACACTTAATGTCCTGCTTTCTTATCGACTTTCTTCAAATCGAAATTTGCGATATATGTATTTATTTAAAAAAAAAAAAAAACTCTTTAAAGGGAAAATCCAATTCTATTTTTCAAAAGTTTTTTTTTTTATTATGCTTTTAAACTATCCTTAGAAATTAAATCACCGTCTTTGAACAAGAACCTTTTTTCTTCAATCGTTTTGTTATAACGCGACTGTAGCAGAATTTGCAGGTGATGCACACGCATTTATAACTATTTTTTGTTCTTTTAAGAAAGTCACTATCTCCCTAAATCCTCCCAAAATAGCGTTTTAATTGTGTTTATAGGCTCATTAGTGTCAAGATCATTGCATAAAATCGAAAAGAATAATAGATGATGACATCTATATTCACGTTTTTAAGAATGTCTATTAAACGGGTTGTTAATAAAAGACGTGTTAATGTAACATATGTAGATTGTCACTAAAAAAAATACTCTGTTGGAGGTGATTTAAACTATTTTCTCTATTCATTGAAGACGATATTTCTTTCACGGTAAAATGAATATTACTTCATTTGCTTAAAGTTTATTTTGTTTAGCCAAAATTACGTCGACGTGTTTGAATGAAAGGCGGAAATAGTAGACATTATATCACTACGAGGAAGTGTGTCTGTGTAGCCACATTTCACTCGCGCAAATATTGAATGAAATTCTAACAACAACTGCATAATGTTGAAATTGGATGACAAACATTTTGTCATCCGCAGATCTATATAAATATTGAACATAAATCGACACTTATTTTACAAATGCACGTATCACCGCTTCACTTTAGCCTTAATATATATCTATTTTCAAACCGTTTTTACTTTCTCGCTTTTACAATCAACTGATATGAAAGCTATTCGTGAAATATGTTGTGATTGTAACACGATCTGTAAATGAAATACTTTTTTTCATAACGGTCGCACTTACTTCTTATTAATTAACGTGTTAAGGCGACAAATTAAAAGCTGACTAGTCGTAATAATCTTACTAATTACAGATTTTGAAACAGAAGCGTGATAGAATGTTGTAAGAAGTGAAGTGAAGTGTAAAACGCCGGGTGGCTTTAGAAAAGATAAAACCTACCATTCTTATAAACCTGAACAATATACGCTTAATTATACATGAATTTTATTGGGTTTTGTCATGGTACTAGCAAAGATTTTTTAACATACCCATATTCCACCCTATTAGTGCGAGATGTGTATGGCACAACTGTCCTAGACATGTCCTATTAGTTCTACTAATGTCTTTTAAACCTTGTTTAACATATCAATCATCTTTTGACTCAATAAACGTGTTATAAAAGAGGAGACTTTCTTCAGTATTCTTGGTAATTTGTTTAAGGGTACTGTGAACTCTTTAAGGGAAAAAATATTCTATTTTCAGCTTTTTAATATTTATTATACTGTAAACTATGAAGAACAACATGTTTTGAAATGAACCTTTTATATTCAATAGTTTTCCCATTACAACCCATTTCGTGAAGACCAACCCGGAGTGAAAAACAATGACTCATTCTTTGCAGGCTTATAAGGTTATATCGGCTAAAAATTCAATTTTTACATTTTCATTGTTTTGTATGCTATAAATGATAAAGAAAAACATCTTTTCAAAATGAACCTTTTATCATCAATAGTTTTTTCTTATATGATACATTTTATAGACATCAACTACTATCAATTTATATTGATTGGCCATGTTTAAAGCCCATTTTCTCAAAACTAAGTTTGCATAGTGGATTAATTTTTTCTTTTTATATTTCTCTCTAACCGTGAAATCAAATTTTCACAAACGTGTATATATTTGAAGATATATGCATTCTGAAGAAAACCTTACTAGGGATTTTGATTTTTTTATTTCGTTGATGAATTATGAACGTTTTTGTATTGATATGCAAGAAAATTCAGGAAAATAAGTGGTTTTAAAACTTAAAATGCATGTAAAATGATAAAGGGGAAAAATATAAAAAAATTGAGGCAAGGTTTTCTAGATAAATATACAAATTTTGTAACTGAATAGTGATTTTGGTCATTTTGATGTTTTACTATCAGTTATATGCTTCACAGGCAAAGTTGTAAATTTTTCACTAATTGCTTTTAAAAAAAAAATGTTAATCAATCTATACATTTCAAAACATGTTGTGTCATTAGATTAGATAATTATCTACAAAATATGGTGTAATTTGTAAGAATTGAAGCAATAATGAGTGAGAAAATCAAAGTTTAATAAAATCGTAAGAAAAGAGTTGGTGTGACATACAAAATTGTACCACTTCTTGTCAACTTTTATGTCTACATATAATTGAATGTTTGCACATAATTGAAATTGTGTGAAGTTTATTTTATGAGGGTTTTGAAATTGAAGTAGTCAAATATTAATTTTGTCATAAGGTTGCTAAAAGTGAGTGTGCAAGCATTGATTTCGACTATTGTTGTAAGTTCAAATTAAAAGTTTTATCGCTTGTTCTGTCAAACACATTCTTTATTTGTGACTGTTATTTGACTTGTAATTTGTGATAAATATAACAAAAAAATATGTCTGAAAACACAATCGTAAACTCTTTAAAGGAGAGTTTTTTATTATATGGAGGTTACGTCGCAATATGAAAGTGATTTGGCAGTTGTGTTTCAAAGATTTTTTTCCGGGAACAATTACGGAATAGACATAAATCGATATCTAAAGTTTACCATTGGATTATACCATTTTCTCCTCCAAGTTTTAAAAAACGAAGCTTGTTACAGCGAAATGGAAGATAATTGAGTTGTGTCAAAATATCCCAATCAATTGTGATTTTGAAGCAAGATGGAAAAATCACAGAGAGGGAATTTGTCGTCGAACCCTGGTCAGGAAACGAATGGCAGTTGAGAATTTACAATCGACTCAGTACATCTTAACAATTATGCTCATTGAACCATTCAGATTGTGTCGTGGTTAGTGATAAAATATCGGATATTGAATTATTGTATGGAAGTGTGTAACTCCCATCACTCAAATATTTATAAATTAACATTCTTTTCGAACACTTAATGTCCTGCTTTCTTATCGACTTTCTTCAAATCGAAATTTGGATATATGTGTGTTTTTAAAAAAAAAAAAAAACTCTTATATCGCAATATCCAATTGATACACTGTTTTCAAAGTTTGTTTTTATTTCAAAAATAACAACGATATCCTTACAGTTTAAAATTATTAATAAGAATGGCTATTTCGTCGTTGAACTGATGATAGTATATAACGTCTTTTTTTTCATAAATCTACTATGCTATTCGAAACTCTGTAAAAAAAAGAGGGAGAGGTTTAACTTGTCAACAATATATTTTAGAGAGAACTATTATTGTGTTTAAAAAAGAAAATGATTTTCTAATTTTTGACTGCACCAATTGTGAACTATGATTCGTAATTTATTTTGGAAATCATGTCTCAACGACACCACGTTGCGACTGCAGTGTTCCTGCAACCACCCTCAGTTAAGTGTGGTCGCTGGAAGAAGCTTCCTCCTCGTTAATTTAATATTATCAAATTGTGATATGGAGTCTGTTGTTATGATAAAGCTCGTTTCAGTCAATAATCAATGTGATGTGTAAATTGTGCATGTAAAATAAATCAAAACGACATTGTTCACTTTTAACCATTTGTTAAAACTATACATGTCACATAATATTGCCAATTTCACAACTTTTACCAATATATTTCCATTATTCATAGTGAGATTTGACGAAATCGTTATCATTATTTACAGTTATATTTTAGACCTAGAAATCGTAACATCACTTTCAGTCACAAATTCGTATAAACACAGTTTTATTAACGTTATACATTTTCATTCAGCACAAATTTAAAAACATGACATAGTGAAACCAATTCACTGCTTCAAACCGGTATGAAACGACTTTACGACGTCCAATATCCCGCGACAAGGATCGTTTTGATTATTTTTGATGAATGTGAAGCTATTCGAATGAAATCTGTGAAAGATTATTGACAATCCATCGTACAAATTCTGTTTCCATTCATTATAAAGACTATTATCGTTGTCATTTCCCATTCTTTCATTTTTATATATTTGTGTCATATTAATCGTTTTTTCGGAATAAATTGAAACAATACTTTCAAATTCAATCCTGACTACCGCACACTTAAACATGTCAATATTCAGATTGGTATAAAAATTGAATTGATTCTCATTCGCTTTAAGAAACGGCTTTACGTCGCTAATGTCGTAATCAATAAGGAAATCACTCGTAGTAGACATTCTTTTTTTTTGCGTTCATAATTACTGACATCGTCAGAGACACGCTATTGGGTTTTTGTTGCACAATTAGTTTCATGCTGACTACATTGTTTAGCGTTTGTAAATACTCTTTGACAATATTTACACTTAAATTGATTATTTTTACAATATCGTTTCAAGTATTTTATGTAACTAAAATGATTATTGCATTCGTCTAAATATAAAGTATGCCAAAACTTGTTCCTGCTTACATACAATGTTTTGGAGATAATAATTTTATTGTTATTTGTGTATTCGCTTTGAAATATTTGAATGTCGACCTTAAATCGTTGTTCTAAGGCTGGTAAATCATCTTTATACGTTTTGATATTAACATTTTTCCCATAAAATTTCCTAGTCAATTTTAAGCATTTTTTTTAATTCGAGTTGATGACAAAATCTTTGATGAAGACCATATCTAATGTATTGCTCGTGAACTAGCAAGCATCTGACGAAACATAAATTATCTGATATAGCGCAAGAGACAAAAGTTTTACTTATACTCTATCAGATAACTTTTGTCTCTTGTCATTTTTAACAAACTTCCATTGTTTTTAACACAATCAGTGAGAACTGATTCACCGCCAAACACTCCATATGTCGTAGTTGAAGTAGCTGTATTTCTCGTAGATTGATGAAAGCTGGAAGTGGACAGTTGAGAAACATTTGCAGTTGTCGAATCTTCCATTATATTGTCCATTTCCTCTCTAGATCGTGCTTTAACAAATTCAAAATCTGAATCACTTTCACGCTGAACAATATTCGAATTCTCTTCTCGTCGATGTATTAATACGTGTTTAGAGAATCTCTTTTTACCTTGTAGAGTACAAACTGATAACTTAAATCGCAATGAATACGGCATTTTATTGTAAAGAATGCGACTTAAGTTTTGTAAGGAAATTCGCTTATGATAGACATTGTCAACGTAAGTGAATTTCCTTACAAAACTTAAGTCACATTCTTTACAATAAAATGTCGTATTCATTGCGATTTGAGTATAATCAGAATTCGATATACTAGTGGTAGCCCACAACACGGCGAGTTTCCCCGAGCGAAATTGTGGATTCGTGAAAGTCTGAAGTGTCTTTAGCGATTCGTATGACAGATAATATCTGTATCACTTTTCCCAATAGTTAGACAAAGAAAGTTTTTGGGAGGAAAAGTTTCTTGGCAAACAGCGTTGAAGGTAAATTCCCGTCCAATCTGGTCAGCAAAACCTGAAGAATAAAACAACAAAAATTAGATAATCGTTTTCTTTTTTAAACACAATATTGGTTCTCTATAAAAAAATTGTTATGTCGTTTTTCGTCTGACTTTAAAATCGGTTATTCATTTTTTTATTCGGTCAAAAAAATGGCAAAAACGAAAAATGATCACTATATAAAAACTGACTGTTTTCTGTTAAAAACATAATAACCAAACTCTATAAAAATCTGTTATGACGATTTTTCATCTAACTTAAAAATCAGTTATTCATTTTTTTAATCGAACTAAAAAAACGACAAACTAAAAAATAGCGACTATATATATAACCAAAATGTTCAGTTTTACATCAACCTTTAAATTTGTAATACGAGAAACGAACCTTGCAAATTTGTTATTGTGTAAAACAACACTCAATGACGATGTAAAACCAAAATATTTACCAAAATTCTTGTATATTAATCTCGACACGTACCTCAGGTTTGAACCATCTTTCATTTTTGTCTATCGACAGGGCATAAAAATATTATGTGAATGTGATGATTCGACAGGTCAAATTTGAAGCTCAGTTGTATACATATATGTAAGTTTGTAGATTTGACTAAGGTAACTTTCTATTACACTTGTTTGATTTTATTCCAACTTGGCTCAACTATTGTGTACATGTATGATGATTAGATTACTTTGTCTCATCATCATACATGTACACAATAGTTGAGCCAAATTAATCTAATTTGCCTCAGTTCTGATTTTAAGATGAAACTTACAACTTTAAAAATAGATGCCTTTTTGTCATGGAGTATGTGATTTAGATTGCAAAGTAGCTAAAGAATACATAGGCAATAAGCTTTTTTGACTGGTACACACAAAAATTTAGGATACCATATACATGTATGTGAGAATGGATGGTTCTCTTCAATAAGGGAACCATATTCCATCATCCATGAGCCATATAAAAAGTACATATGAAAAAAATGGTAATATTCACACAATCTTGTGTTTCGTTGAATGTATGAACAATGAAATTATTTTATCGCTAAATTCATAAAAAATACATTGTTTGTACTGTGATGAAGTTAATACAACTTTTCCTCATATCAATATCATGTCAGTTCAAAAGATTGCGATACAATGTATCATACACATCTATGAATATCTGGCCTTCTATACACGTAAAGATAATGAAAATGCATGCCAGTGTTCGATCATTTCTTATAAACGATTACAGTTTATAGATATAATCAATTTACTGGACCCGGAACAAGTTTAAGCAAATATCTGCAAACATATAAAATCGAAGAAAAGAAACAATTTTTCCCGTACAAATTTTTTGACAGTTTAGAGAAACTCAATTATCCGTCACTACCGAGTAAAGAACAATTTCATAGTCGGTTAAAGCAAAAGCATATCTCCCACAATGATTACCTACTTTTGGTGGGTTGATACCCGCATAATGTTTTGATGTAGCTTATAGTATGATGTAATACCGATCTTTTGACTGTGTACAACTTTTATGTGAATTAACTTAACTTTGGTCATAGCAAACTAACTATATTAAAATCGGATTTAAATTACAGTTCGTGATAACACAAAATTGTTTAGCAAATTATGTGTAGAAGATTATTGATGTATCCAATAAATGAATAATAAATAGTCGTTCAAAGTGATGTTTTATTTAAAATTTACACACATTACTGTCCTCCAGTCCGTGTCGCCATATGAACTAAAATAAAAAAAAAAAAAATAATTAAATTTCATTTTAAAAGAACGAATTATATTCAGTCAAAATATCACAATGAATATTATAAGACAAAGTATTGATTGCACAATATTTCATAAGACAATAATCAAAGATTTTTTTGCGTTATTACGACTAAATCAAAATAAATAAGCAATAGCAACATACATTATATTTTAGGATTTGTAAGTTCGTCAATCTCGACACTGTTCTTGCGAGTATATAGTTTTCCATCTATCATATCAAGATTGTTCATGCGAGTAAATATACAATAGCTGCAATCACAATCTTTTTCAAGATGATCTTTTACTAGATTGACAATGTCGACACTCTGCTCGCGAGTGAAGTGTGTCTTAACGATAGTTTTAGGTCTGACGCCATCACACACATCAAAAATTGTCGGTTCCTCTGAAGCGGGAAGAGCTGAAATAACGCATAAATATAATATATCTACTTTATTCATTTTAGTTGAGATACAAGCAAATAGGTGGACGTGTTTTTTTTTATTTTTATTAAAAAAATATATACCGTCAACAGACGTCTTGATCGATTGATGAGGCGGAGAAGAACTTGAACGCCAAGTTTAAAAATGATAATAAACGAACGGGTACGGGTTGAATGTACGATTGAATGGGTAAGGTGTAACAATATTTAAATTTGTTGAAATTAAGGCGCGAGAGAGTAAACGTGATATTATGTTGTCAAGGTTGAAAATATTGACAAATAAATAGTGTCGAGATGTGAAAGACTAAACGCGATGTTATGTTGACAAGGTTGAAAATATCAATAAATGAAGAAGAATGTTTTTGTGAATTCTTTTCTTAATTCTATGTCGAATTTGTCTCTTTAACATTAAAATGAATGATTCATTGGTGAAATTCTTTTCTTAATTTTATCTTAACTTTATCTGTTTATCAATCTATATCATCGTTAAATGTCGTTATTAAGTCGAAATAGAAACACGGTTAAATCGTGACGTTCGACAAGTTCTGATATTAATCAAACGAAAAAATAATTCGATATTTGAAATGAACAACATCGTAAAATTTGAAAGTATTGTGTCGCACGCTTTGTCAATAAGAACTCAATATATAATATTCGCATTTCGAAGTGCGATTCATTAAGCAACAAGTTTGATATTCAATGTTCAACATGAATAAGAAAGAAGTGGAAACAACTAGTCAGAAAAAATCAACCACAGTCCTTGTCATATATCCCAGAATATTAATTCGACCGATTAAATCACACAATAGTTTGGATCCAGCCAAAGAGTATTAAATTTAAACAAAACATGATCACGTCTCATTAGTAATAATGGTTGCCATGGTATAAAAATGCTAAAAATATATCTGTTAACCTCACGCCATTTTGGTTTAGTTCGGTTCGTGACGAGAGTAAAGTGAGTTACTCTCTTTGCTTCCACACAGTGCATGAAGTGAAGAAATGTGATATGTTGTAATACGTGGACCTAACAACACGGCGAGAAGATCATATCAATTCAAATCAATCAAATCAAATCAAATTTTTGCATTGGTAAAACAAAAACAGGAAATAAAAAGGACAGACCTATTTTTGTCAAATTACAAAAAGAGAAAGATAAAGAAGACATCCTGAAGAACTCAAAGCGTCTGAAAGATACAAACATCTTCATTCGAGAGACATTCTCCGATAAGGTTGAACAGAAAAGGAAAGAACTCTGGCCTAAGGTACTTGAACATAGGCAACAAGGCGAAATTGCTTATTTAAGCTTTGATAAGCTGGTTGTGCGTAACAAACCTATATAGTTGCTTTAATAATTCTTTATATGATTATTTTATTTACTCGTTTTATAGTTACATTCTGATAAACCATCATTCTCAATAATAACAAATGTAATAAGTGCCTGAGAGCAACTCGTTTAAACAATTACATTACCTGTTCTATATGTTGTGAAAAGTGCCACTTATACTGCACAGTCTTTAAAAATAAAGCTGAGACCCCACCTGACTGGGTCTGCCTTAAGTGTAACATAGATCTATTTCCTTTTAATTGTATAACTGAAGATGATGAATTCATCAATTCTGCAGGAAATATTACTTCTTTTGATATTACTGATCTTCAAAATATGGTGTTTGTTCCATTTGAATTGAATGATGTTAAGCATTCAATACCTATCTGTGATTTGGATCCTGACCTAAATATCTTTAATAATTATGCAAATACATTCATGTCTAGTCAATATCATTTGGAAGAAACTTGCAATGGTATGCTATCAGAATATAAAAATCCTTCATTATCAGTGTTACATTTAAATCTGAGAAGTGCTATGGTTTTACTGAGACCTGGTTTCATAATGAAAATGCTGATATGTATTCAATCCCTGGCTACAAACATATATACAAGTGTCGTGAATCTGGAAAGGGAGGTGTTGTCTCCCTATATGTACATAATGATATAAGTTACAGTAACAGAACTGATCTGAACACCATGTCTGATTTTGTTGAAGCAGTATTTATTGAGGTTGATAAATCTATCTTTAATACTAATGAAAATGTAATTTTTGGAACCATATACCGTCCGCCAAATACCAACCCTACTATGTTTGTTGAATGGCTAGAAGCTATATTACATACATGTAATCATGAAAGTAAACTATGTTACCTAATGGGTGATTATAACCTAAATCTCCTGAATTGTGATAGTCATGTGATTACTAATAGTTTTATTGAACAAATGTTTGAAAATGGTTTCTTTCCACTTATAAATAAACCCACCCGGGTTAGCAAGACTAAAGCCACGCTTATTGATAATATTTTTACAAACAATTTCATATCAGTTGAAAATGCCTGTAATGGGATATTGGTATCTGACATTAGTGACCATTTTCCTATTTTTCATATCAACTCAAGTTTTAACCGTAAACCTGTAAAAGACCCTGGTAGTTTTAAAAGGAAATGTAAACGTGAAAATCTTCAGTCTTTTGCAAATACGATACAAGACATTGATTGGTCAGAGGTACTAAATAATAATGATGCTCAACTATCTTTTACTCTTTTTAACAGCAAATTATCTGATCTTATAGAAGTTCATTTTCCAAAGGTTTTTGTAAAGAATCATGTAAAGAATGATAAACCTTGGATATCTAAAGCGATTAAAAAATCCATTTGTGTGAAAAACAAATTGTACCATCAATATTTGTTATCACCTAGCCCCCTACGTGACAGTAGAATCTCTCTATTAGGACCACCCTTTGGACCAGTGTTAGGTGGTCTCAATAGAGAGGTGGTCTCTTTACAGATGTTCATTCTGGTAGATTTATGAAAGTTTGAGACCATGAAAATTGGTCTTGTTATAGATGTGATCTCAATAGAGAGGTGGTCATAATTATAGGTTCTACGGTATAAGCATTCTTTTGCAAAATGGCAACGATAAGTGTAATATTCTGTTTGATTTATGACCTAATCCACCGAATGCGTTGGTTTAACATTACGTCAGTTTCGATAAACAACAGTTTCAGTAGTGCACGCACGCAGTCCATCACTGCAGCGCTGTTGTTTACAGAGTACGCGACTGCTGCATTTGCATAATACATTATGTCCACATTTCGTTCAGACTTGGCATGTACAATCCTCGCCGCACACAGCCCCTGCCCTCACCCTTCCGCACGAGTGGACGAAGGCATCCGCTGTTTCTGCACCGAACACGGGAGTCATATAGCAAAAAATGTGATTGGTGATTTGCCCTAAATCTTGAGCCTGAATTGTGAAATGTGCACAATATTCCGCTTTATTCATTAATTAGAATTTTCGGAAATGATATTTCATAAAAAAAATAGATGAACGTGTTTTCTCAGCTCTGATATCGAAATATCAGGACGGGATAAAAGACGGTATTAGAACTTGACGCTAAACAAGTTGTGACGAAATGAAATGAAAAACTGTCAATCTTGTCACACACACGTAAGACGGTGATTTAATTTCTAACAAATGTATTGTATCAGTTTATTTCGCATAAAATGCATAGAAAAATATCACAGTCCATATCAAAGAATAGTTAAAAATTAGTTGTAAAGCATATTTTAAAATAGATGTTTTCGCCAATTTACAAAATGACTAGAATAAAACTTAAAAAATACACTTTGAACTAGAAGTAGTAGTAGTTTATTAAAGTCTCAATCGTATGTACACACATGTAAAAAAGCACAAATAGAATATCTTTAAAATGTACACATGACCATTCTTTATAGAATTACTAGAGACTATATATACGTTAAAATTTTCCTCCTATCTAAAATGTAAAAGCAGGCTCTGGCAACATTATATACAATATCTTTCTTGCTTAGCAGGTAGTATAATTTATGCTCATCACTAATGTTGAAAATAGATAAATCTGGAATATTATTATACAATTCATTTCTGATATCATCATATACAGGACATTTGATTAAAACATGACATTCCGTCTCTATTGTATTATTGCAGAAAATACAGAAACGCTCTTCCTCTGTTTTCTTATTTACACCATATCTTAATAATTCAATATTTATTGGTGCTACTCCAGCCCTAAACATTGACAGTGCTCTACGATACTTTTTCCGGATATTAAGGAGTACATAGTGCTCCGTTTCAACTTTGTTTTTAAAATGTTTGTAGGTACGCAACTTGTTTTTTCCCTCTCCTGTTTTAGAATAAAGAACGTTTACATCTGTCAACCATTTGTCATTACTTATGCCATACAAAACATCATCTAATTCATCCTTTATATCATTAAAATTAGTATTGTTATTTGCATTACAGAGAGATTGAAAGCCGTTCTGATTTAAAAAATGTAAGGTCTTAGCATATCTGCTTTTAACACCCAGTGACGCCTTCATAACACACCAAGAGAACACTTTTTTACATAATTTGTCATTTTTCATATTACACATTTTCGACCATTGTTTAATTACGCATTTCATTTGACGATCTTCCTGCAATTTCCAGCCAACATCTCCCTGAACTGCTCTATTTGGAGCATGGGATCCTAGACCTAAGAAGTATCTGAACTATATCACGCATAATAAAATTGTCACAACTAACTATTCAACATCTAAAGTTTCCAATAGCTTTTCTATATAGTACTTTAAAGTGGTCTACACCATTAAACATATAATATTGAGACATGCTAATTATATCATAAATGAAATATATCTAGATATGTAGCCTTCCCCGTTGTGCATTGATTAAGAGCACCTGTTCAGTATTTGTTTTTAATGATAGATGGGGTTTTATAATGAACATGAATTGATTAATGGGTTTAAAATTTGTTTTAAATGAAAATGGGTTTGCGGCAGATGTACATGGGTGCAGTGCAGCTTGCTTCACCATTCATTCACCCTCTCACAAGGACGTTTCCCAAGGCCAAGGTCGGAGCAAAAACTTTTAAATTTACGTACTCCACGCAGGTCCCTCGCACCTGCCACCAGGCTTTCACGCCTGGGCTCTGACCGGACCGCCAAGCAGTGGTAACTGCCTGACGGAAATTTCGTCCCGGTCATTCACCCTCTTACAAGGACGGTGCAAAAATTAATTACACTTAATTGCTTTTTACATTGCCCGGACTTTCTCGTTCAAGGCCAAGCAGTTACCTGCTTTTGTCCTCGGCTATGCTGCAAGGATTTTCAACGTTCATTCACCCCCCCAAAGTGACGTTTCCCAAGGTCGGAGAAAAAACTTTTAAATTTACGTACTAGAGAAAGCTAAAATCATAACTTACTAAAATGCGTGTTAAGGCAACTTGGCAGAACGTATTCAGTTCTGTTCTCACTCCAGTGATTTCCTGTGGATGGAAAATAGCCGCAAGTTTTCATGTATGTTTTTATGACATCCAATCGGCATTTCACACCACCTACAAGTTAAAAACAAGTATGCATGATTTACGTAAGGTAAATTTATCTGGGGCTTATTATGAACAAGTAAAACAATTATTGTTTATTCTTTTTTTCTTTCACACATTCCTGTGTGTATGTGACTGCTCTTGCTAAACCCGGTGAGAGAACTATAACAGATGAACACAAAGCACAACACAATGTGATGTTTTTTCCAGTTAATACACTAATATATCAAATCAACAAATGGAAATAGATAGGTTGGACCAAATATATTACATCCTTTACTTTTCAATAAAAAACAAAACATTTAGTATCACAAACGCATCACTTGTTGTTTCTACCTGATTAATAATAAACTATAGAAATGCAATTCATGGCTTGGCAAAGAAATAAAATGTAAAAAATGTAAACTAATTGTAGTGTTTAGTTTACTACATTTGAAACCTTAGCACCAGATTCTAATGGACCCATCTGAGCTCCGCCCACATATTTGAATTGACCAATCAAATGGGTGGAAATGGCAGCATGGGCATCTAACAAACACGCACATGATCTGCTGTCAATCCTTATCCGACCGTATCATTCTCCTGCTAATCCATAGTGTTCTAAATTGATTTTATGAACAAACCTAAATTTACAAATATTGTAACAAAATTAGTTCTCGTGTAAGTCATCCAGTGTTCAGGAGTGACAGCATTCCTGTAGTCTAAAAATAGGTTATAAATATATATGTTGCACTGGACTGGAGGTTTAGTTCCCCTTCGTTACACACACCTTGTAAGGACTCTATTTCTCTTTACTATGGCCACTGTAGGATTAGAGAACCAGTACACTCAAGTACTGGGTTAAGAGACATTAGGTCTCAGTTCTATCCTAGACACTGTACGGGCAGTAGGTAAGGGCTGGCAACCTATTCTCGATGAGAATAGGCCCTCAAGAAAACATCTTTTTTCTGAGCACTAGCCGGTGGCTAGTGCCACTTGTACCACCAGGTTCCGTGTCCTGTCCTAGACACTGGTACGAGTTGTAGAAACACCTGAGCACTAGCCGGTGGCTAGTGTCAGCATCAGTGCAGGTCCTGTGTGGTCGGGGGGCCTTTCGTGAGACCTGAGGTAGACACAGGAGCACGTCCAACCGGACGTTGCTGGACATAAGGGACCGAAGAAGAAGTCACAAGAAGCGATACACAACGAGGAGTCAGAAGAGTTGGTAACAAGTTCTGGTGGATCACGCCGTCCATCCCTGTGCTGGGTGGCCGTGAGCGTGCGCGCATGTCGTTCTCACCTGGGGACGCCGTGACCTATAGCCTAATTTGTTTACAATATGTCACACAAATATTATATAGCTCTTCAATGAGAATATAAAAGATATGTTTTACATTTGAAATATCTTTTGTCGTGAATTTGAAACTATTGACTCTATATCTACTTTAACGAAAGATAACATTAAATGCATAAAGGTTTATCGGGAAAAATATTTTTCAGAGTTTATTTAATAGTAATTAAAAGGATCTATGTATTCTAATTGTGTGAGTACTCATTCTAATATCTTGTATACCATGTACTGTATTCATTTATAGTTTGGGGAGGGGAGAATCATGACAAACCACATATATACTGTGCACGGACATGGGTGGCTTTGGACGATAATAAAGTATCAAGATGTTCACGAAAAACCTTGTGGAATAACTCACCAGCTTTCATTCACATGAAATGATATGGAAGTTTTCAAATTTGTACTGTTTGAAAAAATAAAATAAGTAATATACAAAAGAATATATTAGTTGTACAAAAAAACAGACGCATTTTACAGAGTCTATAAATGGCTTCTGTGCCATGAATGTGCCCTATGCATCCGAAAATTTCCTTAACCCCTCTAGCATAGCTTTGTGCCATTAGTGCTGACAATGTATGCATTTCTGAGGTCTGGCAACCAAATAAGTGGGAAATGTATGGATTGTTATCAAGATAATGCACCAGAATGCACCAATTCTAAAGTAATTCTGCTTGAGTATGCCGCCAGACCCCACTAGATTAGCTTGGCTACAAAGGCGAATCTGGACCTGCAACTTTTTCAGACCAGTAGGCCCAAAGGACCTGCAACTAATTTTGCTAAGGCGTAAACAATGTTATCAAGTGTGAGCTTTTTTCAAAAGAGGGATAACCAAAATTAATCAAGTCACTTTTTTCAAGAATTTATATGAGTTGTTCTTTATCAATCTTTTATACTGGGGAAAGGATATAGACATTTTTCGAAAGGGGGTTTTCATAGCATTTAAGGTAGCATTTATACAGTAATGATAAAAAAAATAAGAATGTTCACATCTATGCCAGAGACTATGCAGTCAACTTGCCGTGACTACCCAATCTAGTGTATAGCCACTTATGTGAGTAGGTACATTAAAATGTTGCTGGAGATTTATGAATCTAACAGCTCTCTTTATCTTCCGAGTTTCAGGTTTATCATTGCATCTTCAGTGAACATTAAAATCACCTGCAAAAATCAATTTACCAGCCGATGAATTGCAAGTTTAAAGAAGGTCAGGACAGTTGTTGATAAAAGATGACCTGTGTCATACCAATTTGCACTGGTATGACACTATCAAACGTATGTACACACTGAATCAATTGTCACGAAATTGTCATGAAAGTAGTTTTTTTTCTCGTAATTGAGTTTCACTGTACTATCAGCCCACAGATTACGGCGCTGATTGTGCTTGCTTATGGTGAATAGTGGCGCACGCTGGCTCTAGTGTGTGGTAATGATTTCATGACGAGATGATAACATGCTGATTTTCATCTGTAGCAGTCCCGCAGTGTTGCTGCAGACGTGGGTGGGACAACTCGATGGTTGCTAAAATAGGTTGGTCAGCTTAAGGTTGTTCTGATGTTTTTAACTTGGCTCGTGTTGTTTGGGATGGTACATTGACTGCTGGCGGAATTTCGAACAGGTGTTTCTCCTGTGACACGTTGATCGAATGATATGGGCGTAGCATAACAAGATGCTGCTTATGTCATAAGCTTAGCGATGGATCCAGGGGGGGAGGCTTTGGGGGCTTAAGAACCGCCCCCACCCCCAACCCTCACATGCGTGGTCTCAAGCTCTTTTCCCTAACGCGTGAACCTACCCTTTTCCAATCTTTTGTAATTGTTTCTCAAGTCAAGCACCCCTTACCTATACTCATAATCCCCCCACCCATATACTCTCAAGTCTCTACCTTTCTCTCCAGCCAAGCTCCTGCTCCACAACCCTATATGCTATAATCACACAAGCCCCTGCCTTCTCTCAAGGTCACCCCTGCCCCACTGCCATAAGTTCTCCTCCCCCCTCTCAAGCTCCAACCTTCTCTCAAGCCAAGCCATCGCCTCCCCATCAGCCATATACTCACAAGCTCCCCCAACCTTCTCTCAAGCCTCACCTTGTCTCAAGCACCGACCCCCTGCCATATACTCACACGCCCCCCATTCTCTCAAGCTCTTGCATTCTCTCAAGCAAAGCGCCCTCCCCCTCCCCAAATCCCCTCAGCCATATACTCAGAAGCACCTGCTTTCTCAAACACCAGTTTTTCTCTCAAGATACATTTTTTTTTCCCTCCACGGGCGTATGCTCACAGGCCCCTCATTGTTTCAAGCCAAGCCCCCCAGCCATATACTCACAAGCTCAAAAATAAAAAAATAAATTTAATATAAATAAATTTAAAGAAAACGCTTTAGACATCTTAGAACCAATTAATGTGCATTTTATTATTAATATTTTTTTTTTATGTTTAGTCATTGTTTTAGGCTATTTTTTATCTTTACATTTTTATAATTGTGTCGAAACGTCGGAATAAACTA
>JAGTTF010000445.1:0-14704 GCA_019095985.1 Streblospio benedicti
CTCGTTGAAAACCCTTCTGGGCGGGTAAAAAATGAAAGATTTAAATGAAATGAAAATTTTGTGAATTAAACATTGCAAAAAGGGGGAAAAAAATACATACACAATTCATTCACAGAACATTCATAGAACCAAAAATACCGGGAAAAAGGTACTTTTTAAAAATTACACACCATAACAGACATATGTAGCAGTTTGCGATTTTACTTTTTACAAATTAATGCTTAATATTCATTTAATATAATATCATTAATAGGTACTGTGTAATCCCTGTTTGGAACGGTATTTAAGCAGGTACTGCCATCTTTTAGTTGGTAAGTAGTGATTTTATGCTAAACTCTCGTTGTTTTCAAACAGTTTACACGACACAACTCCACAACAACCAGGCAGAACAAACTGCACGTTACAATGGGGGGCTCGATCCGTTGTCTTTTTATGACTACTTATTTCAAGATGAAGGAAAGAGAAAGCCGCCGCACTGAGAAGAGAGTTCGTGCAAGTTCAGCAAAAATCTGAGGAGGCTAGAAATAGAAGATCTAACAGGTATTCAAAAAACTAAATGACGTTGGTGCACGGGGTCAGTGCCATCAACAACTTGCTGAAAGTAATAGACCCATAACTTTGCCTCCTACACTTATTGGCAATGCAACAGAGATCTCCTGTAAAATCAATAACATTACTGTTAATGGCTTACTAGACACAGGAAGTCAAATATCTAGCATTTTCACGAAAATTCTACATGGAAAATTTGAGCAAATTACCCTTGCATAATATCGATAATTTGTTAAAAATTGAGTCAGTTTCTGGGGAAAGTTTACCATACTTTGGTTATATAGAAGTTACAATATCACTCCAATGTGACAATAACCAGTTTGTGTCAAAATCTATTCCATTGCTTGTAGTTCCAGACACTACCTACAACAACCAAGTGCCATTACTTTTAGGAACAAATCTACTTCAAAGATTTTCTAATATTTCAACTTTTCAGAACCCAGCATTAGCATTTGCCATAAAAACTATTAGCTCCACACATTCATATTTGAAGGACAATAAGGGTGAAATTGGTAAGGTTTGTGCTTCGCAAAATGTGCATGTTAAACCTTATAGTAGTCAAATAGTTCCCGGAATATCTAACATCAAAGTTCCAATTTGCCAACAGATAGCAATAGCAGAATGTGGACAGTTACCAGTGGTCCCTTGTATTGTCAATGTTAAGCAAGGCAAAAATGATATTTTTTGTGAAATTTTCAATCATTCTGATACTGAAATTGAAATTCCAAAAAGGTCAGGAAGTAGCAAAATTATATCAGGCAACTTTAGGTTCTCTAGAAGATAATATAGATGGTAGCTTTGTTAATTCATTTGATATGTCTCACTTAAATGAAAATGACCGAACCGAATTAACTGCATTTCTTACCAAAAATCGTGACGTTTTTGCAATGGACATCATGGAAATGGGATGTTCAAACGTTACTGAAGTTAAGATCGATATGAATGATAGTACACCTTTCCGTCAGAAAATGCGACCTGTACCGCCAGGTGCATACGAGGAGTTGAAATCCCACATTTTGGAACTGTTGACAGCTGGAGTCATAAAGGAGTCAAAAAAGTCCCTTCAGTTCTAACATAGTTATGGTTAGAAAGAAAACTGGGGAACTGCGTTTGTGTGTTGACTACCGCCAGTTAAACAGTTTATGCACTCGAGACAGCTATGCAATACCACGAGTTGATACTCTAATTGACTCATTAAAGGATGCTAAATACTTTGCGTCTTTAGATTTATTTAGTGGATTTCAACAACTCAAGATTTATGACGATCATACTGAAAGAACGGCATTCAGTACACCATGTGGTCTATTCGAGTACTTGAAATTACCATTCGGTCTAAAAAAATTCTCCAGCAATTTTTCAACGATGTATGGACAAGGTACTTGATGGTCTGATAATGAAAACTTGTTGTGTTTATATTGATGACGTAATTGTACATGGTAAAACAAAGCAAGAATTATATTGCAACTTACAAGAAGTGTTTGATCGCTTAAGAACTGCCAATCTTAAGTTGAAATCGAAAAAATGTAGTTTTTTCAAAGATCGTGTTGACTTTCTAGGGTTTGAAGTTTCCAAAGATGGAGTAAAAATCAGTGACAAACACATAGAGGATGTACGTAACTGGCCTGCCCCTGAAAATATCAAAGAACTTCAAAAATATTTAGGCTTTATGAATTTTTTTAGAAAACACATTTTAAATTACGCCAAAATCACAGAACCCCTCACTAGATTGCTTTGTGGTCATACCAATAAAAAGTCAAAAAAAATCCTAAACCTTTAAAAAATTCTAAATCTTCAAAAACTAATACCAATATTCCTCCAGGTACTGCAGTGTGGGAGTGGAAAGATGAGCAGCAGCGGGCATTTCAGGAGTTGAAGGACGTACTCCTGTCCCCACCTGTTCTCAAGTATCCAGACTTTGAGAAGCCATTTATACTACACTGCGATGCCAGTATACAGGGATTAGGTTGTGCTCTTTACCAGGAAAACAGTGATGGTAAGCTTGACCCTATAGCTTTTGGGAGTCGTACTCTGTCAGTGTCCGAACGGAACTATAGCACACACAAGTTAGAGTTTTTAGCTCTAAAGTGGGCGGTTACAAGCAAATTTAGATATTATTTGTATGGAAATACTTTTCATGTATATACTGACCATAACCCCTTACTTTATCTCACCACTACTGCTAAGCTGGATGCATTGGGCCATCGGTGGCTTGCGGAGTTATCTAGCTACGATTTCACCATCAATTATAAGCCTGGCATCAAATGTAGTTGCGGACAGTCTGTCCAGACAGGGGCCTGAACAGAAACAGAGTGAGTGTACAAGACATGTCAGCCAAGATATGTTTCACGAGCTGTGTCGGTTACTGGATTCAGGTGAATTCGATGGAGTTGCTGAAGGTTTAGCTACCCCAGGGCGCGTAGTTAGTCAAGCAGTTACGGTGGGGAGTAGTCCTCCAGTGGATTGGGGTGCTGAACAAGGTAAGGACAGAAACATAGCAAGAGTTCGACATCTTGTATTAAGTGATGCAAAACTGTCTAGAGCTCAACGAGAATCAGTGTCTGTGAGAAAATTGTTGACTTTTCGAGAACATCTAGTCGTGAAAGATGGCATACTCTACAAATCCCATGAGAATGTTGATGGTAACAAGTGCTTACGTGTGGTAGTCCCAGGACATCTACGAGGTAAGGTTTTATCCCTTTCACATGATGAACTAGGACATCTGGGTAGAGACAAGACCATTAGCATAGCCCAGGAAAGATACTTTTGGCCAGGTCTGACCAAATCTGTTGAAAACTATATAAAAAATTGTAAGGTTTGCATCTGTGCAAAAACGCCTTATACACCACACTATGCCCCAATGGTAAGTGTAGTAACAACAAGACCATTTGAGCTAGTCTGTATGGATTTCTTGTCTTTGGAGGAAAGCAAAGGAAAGGTTAAAAATATCTTGGTTATAACGGATCATTTTACCCGCTATAGTTGGGCCTTCGCTACCAAAGACCAAGAGGCCAAAACAGTGGCTAACATATTATTCAAAGAAATTATTCTGAATTTTGGTATCTGTGAACGTTTCCACTCTGATAAGGGGGTAGCTTCGAAGCAAAAAAAGTAATTTATCAGTTGTGCAAACTTTTTGGGAATTGACAAGTCAAGGACGACCTGTTACCACCCTCAAGGCAATGGTGCCACTGAGAGGTTTAACCGTACACTGATTTCCATGTTGCGCACTCTCACAGAGGAGCAGAAACTTGGTTGGAAGGACCACCTAGCTTCTTTGGTGTTTTCATACAATAGTTGTAAACATGAATCTACAGGGTATGCACCTTTTTACTTGATGTTTGGTAGGTCTCCCAAACTCCCACTTGATATTTACTTAGGGACTGCAGAGGTTGAAACAAGTAATCGAACTGTGAACCTTGTGAAGCAAAATCTAGATTCTGCGTTTAAAATTGCTCGTGATGCGCTGAAGAAAGCCCGTGTAAAACAAACCACATCTTACAATAAGAAAGTACGAGGTTCAAATATTGAGGTCGGAGACTATGTGTTAACAAAAAATGTAGGTTTAAAAGGAAAACACAAGCTTGCTAATAAGTGGTCACCCATTTTACATATTGTTACGGACAAACCAAATCCCGACATTCCAGTTTTTGTGGTGCGACCTGAAGATGGTTCACGTGATAAACTTTTGCATCGTAACATGTTGTTGCCCTTAGCTCTGCCATGGATGGTTGCAGATGATGAGGTCACATTGAGAGATGATCTTGAGGTGGAACAACAATCAGTTGTCACTGAGGATGATGACTCAGATGTTGAAATAAGAATTGTGCATGATGAATGTCCAGATGATGCTAGATCTGACCATAATGTAGACAATGTTGAAAGTTTGACTAATATACAGAATGTTGATAATATTGACAATGCTGATAATGCGGATAATGAGGATAATGTGGATAACACGGATAATGTTTTTAATGTTGAAAATGCAACTAATGTAGAAAATATTGCCCATGTCTCAGATGTTGATAATGATCAAGATAATAACAATGCTCCAAATCTTCGCAGGTCAACCAGGGAACGGCAACCACCGCTTCGGTTTGGTGAATATGTTTGCCATGGAACTACAGTCCAGCCGTCTAGTGGGTGGCAACCAAAAGTAAACCTATTAATTGAACTTTTGCCATATTTCCCATTTAATCAAGCAGATATTTTGAATGCCATATTGTATGTAATAACACACTATACCTATTGATAATTTACGGCGAATACATATTTATTTCAGGATTTTAACTAATCTTATTTGTACATGTATGTTGATCATCTTATTATTATGTAGAGTAAATTGTGATGTTTCAGGATTTTATATCACATTTATTCATGTATGTTGATCATCTTATTATTATGTAGAGTAAATGGTGATGTTTCAGGATTTTATATAATCACGTTTATTTATTACTTTATGGTGATGGGAGTGATTAAGAGATGGTTGTCATGGATGACTTCAATATCATCCTGGGTTGTGGTGTTAAACTTGTATTTATTTTAAAAATTTATTCAAATATTTATTCAAATATTTTTAAATTTAAATTGAACAGTTAGGTGTGATGTTTTGTTTACTCCAAGCATATAAGAAATCAAAATAGTTTCATAGCATGTTAAACAAAACTTCAAAATATTTAAATGTAATGACTTAAAAAAAGTTTTAACTTTTAGTTTAATAAAAGAATTAAAATTAATTTATAGGATGTTTAATAACACTTTTAGGCATAGTCGTGTAGAAAACTATCATTCTCTTATATCTTAATATTTTGAATGGTAATAGATTAATTTATTATTAATGGGTCTTAAAATTTAAAGCTAAATCAACTATATTTAGTATGCACAATAATTCGTAATATTTAACATTAGTACAGCATTTTTTACAATATCTGAATAAATTGTTGCAATTCTAGGTAGCATCAAGACTGGAAGCGGGGCTACCCATGTGAAGAAGATTTTGTTGGCTTTCTGTCAATATCCCGTCCCTCCACCACAAACACATGAAGGCAAGAGAATGAGATTGGCTTAAAAGATTAAGGACTTAGCTACTGCATCTTGTCAAGAAGCTCTTGATTCGGAACAAAAAGCTGTGAAAGAGAGACTATCTTTGGGCGGCGCGAAGCTGTACCGCTTTCCATTGAGCTATCATGATTGGATGGTCGATACGTGGATCATTCATCAAATAATTCTGAACTGGACATGGGGGCAATGATTGGTGAGCAAACGGAAAAATGTGTGGCATTTAACATAAAAACAAAAAGGTGTCGGATTTGAGAAACTGCAGAAAGAAAAATGTCAAGTCGGAATCTCAAATTCAAAATCCATTATTGAAAATGTCATTTTTACTTGTCTAAGGAGTAAGCTTTTATGTCAGCATTTTTACCTGTCAATATTAGTTATGTTTCTATGTTTAAAATATTCAAGTTTATTGTCTTTCTTATATTGTTGCAGTATTTTTCTTTTAATAAAGAGATTTAAATTTTAATATTTTGCTGTTATACTAAGAAAGTAAGAATTTCTTCACATCGAAAAAAGGGAAAGTATTAAAATTTAATCATATCTCCATTTTAAATTGACTATACAAAAGAAGTTCGCCCTAGAATGATATTTTTTGTTTTATCTTGTTTAGAATTCAATTTTCTACTTGACTAAAATTTTAGATAATTTGACCGCACAAAAACTTTTTTTATGATGCATTACGTTGCCAGATATCACCTATTTCCCATTTGACGCTATGTTATTTACTGGTTACTAGGTTCAAACAAGATGACAACTTTTTTTGGTCGGCCCTTTCAGTATTTTAAAAGTTTTAATTGATAGTACGCATATTGAAGAATATCTAGTAAAAATTTCATGACATTTTATACAGCACCTAGCACCTTAATAAACATGGTATGTTATATATCTACAATTGTATATCATATTTAATAATACACAAGAAAATTTTTCTGTTCATTTAAACACTCTTTTTCATATAAGTTTCTTAATTATAGGAATAATATTTTTCTACTGTAAAAAAAACCTGTGCACATCATTTTGATTTCAGACAAAAATATATTTAAAAAAATAATAAAGGTCCCTGATAGTCATTTAATGGTATGAGACAAAGGATAAGATATCAAAAGCATAAAGAGAAAAGTCAGATATGTTTAGTTTTCAGTTGGTTAGAAATTTTGAAAGAGAAAACAACATCATTTGTAATAATAATAATAGTTTTATATGTAAGATCAGACAATATCTCACTGAGTGTGAGGGAAGCAGTGAGCGTAGTATTTTAGGCCTTAAACTTTGTAGCGTTGGATATCATTTTTACGCCCACCCTCTCAGCCAATCAGAATCGAGTATGGTCAGCAAAACATGAGAAAGCACTTTATTTATTGGTCCATATTTATTTATCTATAAGTCATACCTGTATAATAGCATGCCACCAGCCTTGTGACATATAATTGAATATTCTCTTGCATATATCCATCTGTTATGTAAAACACTTAATAAAATGTTCACATTTTGTTGCATTCAGCTAGCTAGCTTGCATACAGGATAAGTCCTACATGAAGACTTAGAATGGTCATATAAACTTTTAAGAAGTGCATTTAAAAAGTTCTGGAATATTTTTTTAATACAATATACAATTGTCATATGTAAGAATCTAGGGTTGGTCATCTATAAGGCTGTGTCTTTTATATATGTTCCAATCCACATTTTTTAATGTTGTTTTTATATGATAAAATCTGGGGATACAATTTATATTCCTATCAACTTTTTTACAAATATTTACATCTTTTTCATGTAAAATTACTGTAGACATCAACTGGTTTTGTTATATCTGTGGCGTAAATAAGGCTATGCCTTCATCTGAATATATTATCCAATGTGGCTAAAGGTGGCTAAGAAAAATGGATTGGCTAAAATGGTGACTAAAATGATTTCCGATTGTCTAAAGTTTTTCAAAATCCTTTAGCCATTTTGGCTAAGAAAGGTTCAACCTAAGCGCCGAGCCCAGCCAAGTATATGGTGCCCCAATTCTGAAGAAGGATGTGACAACGATAGAGAATGTGCAACGTCGTGCCACAAAACAGATTCCAGGACTAAAAGAGTTAAGTTACCCAGAAAAAGACTGAAATATCTCAATCTCCCCACACCGCATATCGCAGACTACGCGGGGGATATGATTGAAGTGTATAAAATCCTCACCGGAAAGTATGACCCAAGAGTAACAGACTTCATTACCCTGAGAGCAGCAGCAGCACTAGAGGCCACAGTTACAAAATATATAAGGAGCAATCAAACCGAGACCTGCGGAGATACTCTTTTATCCACAGATCGGTAAAACCCTGAATAACTAATGTAGGGGCATTTGAAAGACGATTAGATAAATTATGGTCCAAAGAGGCTAAATTCAACCCAGATGTGGAAATCAACTTCGCCGGAAACCGCATGCGCACAGCCCAACCGGGAAGTTAACACAGATCTGACACTAGTGACTAGACTCTAGTCTAGACTAGAGGCTTCCCCGCCTTTCGTCAGAAACGGAACTACTAGTATGAACCTATGAACCTATCATCCACCAAACCTGGGTCCATGACTCCAACCAAAGTATTCATTGGACATCTGTAGGCTGGTTTACAGAAAGTGTTTAAAACTCTGCCATCACTTTGCCACTCCTTTAGTTACTTTTTTCTATGTTGTTTCGGCTTTGGGTTTCACTGCCCATGACACGTGTCTTCTGTCTGTTTCAAGAAATTCGAGTTTAGGGAACTATTAATAGGTGTGAATAAGCCATGTACAAGGTGAAGCTGATATGCAGTACAACCTAATCCTGACAAAGGATTGTACTGCACAAAGCATGTCAGTATGAAACATTAGTAGTGGACATGCAACACATGCAGGATGAAGTGTATGCCTTTACACCCTGTGTAACTATGTGGAATATGAACATTTGTGGACATTATTGAGTGAGTGTAAATTGTGATGGTTATTGTATTTACATGTACATATCGTATATTTGTTTGGTTATTTATGTATTGTATTTTTGCAGACTGTACCATCGTTCCCAAATAAATACTTGAACGAGGAGTCTTTCTTCATGGTACAGTTCATTCTTCACATCACCCACAGCCAGCCCCAGAGTGAGGTCAACAATGGGTGTTTCATATACATGTGAGTTCCCAGGATGCAATGTGGTGAAAAGTGCGGAAACAGAGGAGACTGCCCTAGGTTTACTGCAGCTACACCAGAGCAACGCCCACAGTGGTCCCCACCAGAGGCAAAGGCCCCCCAAAGGTTGACAGACCTCACATAACTGGAGGGATCACAGCAGAGGAATGGGCAACATTTCTTCGGCGCTGGGAAACATTTAAGACAGCCACTGATATGTCAAGCAAGGAAATAAAGTGTCAACTATTAGCATGCTGTGAGATGGACCTTGAAGCAAGTCTGTTCAAGAATGATCCAAAGCTACATGATAAGACCGAAAAAGATATCCTGTCAGCAATAGAAGCTCTAGCTGTGATCGACATAGCAGTGACTGCACGTGTAACAGAGCTGTTATCAATGAAACAGGATCATGGTGAAGGCATCAGATCATTTGTGGCAAGGGTCCGTGGCAAAGGCAAATATCTGCGCATTGGAGAAGGCATGCCAATGCGGACAAAGAGTGTCGTATACAGATGAAGTGGTCAAATGGGTGGTGCTCATAGGTTTGTCATCAACAGACATAGCAAGAGAGGTGCTCGGCACTATGGATATCGACAAAAGAGCCTATCCGACACAATAGCAGTGGTGGAATCAAAGGAACGAGCATCACGAGCATGCATGGGTGACTCCACAACAAATGCTGTATCAACCTACAAAAAAGAACAGAAAGTGGTCACAATTAATTGTAAAGAGTGCGGATCAACAACCCCCAAGTTTGGTCGCAACAGGCGTGGTAAAGTGGTTGAATACAAGCTGTGTACAGAGTGCTTCCGCAATAAATGCAAAGGAAAGAAAGGCAGCAATGAGGATAAAGAGCAACCTAACAAGACAGCAGTAGTGTCACAGTCTGAGTTTTTGAGGTGCTTGGAGCGATAGACACAGGCAAACCAACAAAAGCGGTAAAAAGAGGTGCGGTAGACAACCTGGTATTTGATCCACACACGGGATGGCAGTTGAAAAACTCGAAGGCACAGCCAATGGTGAAGTTGAAAGCCAGAGTGGACGTTGATGCATACAAGCAGATTGGATACACCTGCCCATCTATCAAACCAACCATGCTCCAATGTATCAGTGATACAGGCGCCCAGTCATGCCTAATGGGTCTGAATACAGCAAAACAGTTGGGGCTAAAGGAGAGTGATTTGGTGCCAGTGAGCAGGAAAATGCGTGCAGTAAATAATGAAGACATTGCTCTCAATGGTGCGGTTTTCCTGACACTTTGTGGACATGACCAAGAGGGTATCCTTCATGAAGCACCAGTGATGGTATATGTTTCCCCAGCAGTAAACATGATGTATCTCAGCCGAACTGCAATGGAACAGCTGAGGATCATATCAAGCGCATTTCCAGAAGTAGGATCAGCAGCCGCAGTCGAAGACAATGCACAACAACTCGCTCCTTGCGGATGCCCACTTCGTGCACCTCCTCCAAATATCCCCCGAGAAGTTGCCATTTGAAGCAAAAGCAGAGAACACAGAGAAGATGCGCCAATGGATACTTACCCGCTATGCAGCCTCAACATTCAACACATGTCCTCATCAACCCTTGCCGACAATGTCAGGTCCTCCAATGGCTATACGGGTATCACCGGAAGCCAAGCCAGTTGCCACCAGCAGACCAGTCAGAGTACCAGCACATTGGAGAGAACAAGTAGCAGAGCAGTTAGAACGTGATGTAGCTCTCGGTGTGATTGAAAGAGTGCCACCAGGGACACCGGTAACTTGGCTACACAACATGGTTGTGACAGCAAAGGCTGATGGAACGCCTAGGCGCACAGTGGATCTGCAGGCATTGAATAAGGTCTCAGTCAGAGAGACACATCACACGGTACCTCCTGCTAAGCAAGCAAGATCAATACCACGAAATCAACTGAAAACCGTAACAGACGCATGGAATGGCTATCACTCAATTCCAATATGTACAGAGGATAGAGAAAAACTGACATTCATCACAGAGAATGGGCGTTACCGATACTGCCGTGCACCGATGGGATTTCTGGCAAGTGGGGATGCGTACACTCACAGATATGATCTCATCATCGCTGATGTGCCACGTGTCACAAAATGTGTGGATGACGTAATGCTCTATGATGATATCTCCGACCGGGAAAAACACTGGAGAAGGGTTATGGAATACATCAGCACAGTCGGAAGGAATGGTGTGATCTTAAATCCAAACAAGTTTCAGTTTGCTCTTGATGAAGTCGACTTTACTGCTTTCAAGATAACTATGACTGAAGTGAAACCACTGCTGAAGTACATAAAAGCGATTAAAGACTTCCCACGGCCCAAGAACATATCCGACATACGGTCTTGGTTTGGACTGGTGAATCAAGTGACCCATTACGGGCAGCTAGTAGGGGCAATGACTCCATTTAAGGACTTGCTGAGCCCGAAAACTCCATTTCAGTGGTCTGATGAGTTGGAGAGAGCGTTTGTTGAATCTAAGCAGACAATAATCCAGTCCATACAAGAGGGCGTTGAGATCTTTGATGCGACTCGCAGAACATGCTTACAGACAGATTTCTCCAAACAGGGTCTTGGGTACTGGCTGAAGCAGAAACACTGCAACTGCAAAGAGGAGACGCCAGAGTGCTGTGTCAGCGGATGGAAAGTTACCCTGGCTGGCTCACGATTCCTCAGAGATGCAGAGAAGCGCTACGCCCCTATTGAAGGAGAATGCTTGGCAGTGGCGTGGGCATTGGAGGACACACGATGGTTTACATTAGGGTGCGATAAGCTAGTCATTGCAACAGACCACAAACCTCTCCTCAAGATATTAGGTGATAAGTGCCTGGATGATATCACAAATCCTCGCCTCTTCAGATTGAAGCTGAGAACCATGAGATGGAAGTTCCAGATCACACATGTAGCGGGAAAGTCGAACTGTGCGGCAGATGCTACATCAAGGAACCCAACTGAAGAGAGCAATAGAGATGGAGCAATGCTGGATGACCTGTGCTTAGAGGTGGTAAACTGTGATATGGAAAATGAGATGATAGCAGATATCCAGACAGAGACAAGGCATCAAGGTGTCATTACATGGGCAGAAATGCAGAAGGAAACAGCTGCAGATAAAGAACTCCAAGAACTTGATAAGTATATATTAGATAAAAACACTGGTGAAATATTTGAAGGTTCGGAGTACAGGAAATACTTAGACGAGTTGTGCATGATTGATGGAGTGATATTTCTTGGCCAGCGAATGGTCGTACCCAGAAGTCTACGCCAGAAAGTCCCCGCGCATTACACTCCGCACATCAGGGCATAACAAGTATGACCAACCGCGCCCAAGCCTGTGTATTTTGGCCAGGAATGACAGAGGATATCAGCACCACACGCAAGCAATGTGCGACGTGCAACAGGATAGCTCCATCACAGGCTCACCTGCCTCCTGTTGAATCAATCACTCCTCGTTACCCATTCCAAGCTATAGCAGCAGACTACTTTTCATCCAGAGGTGTCAAGTTTCTAGTAGTTGTGGATCGTTTCAGTGGATGGCCCCATTTGATGAGATCATCAGGATCAGATGAGGCTCTGGGTGCTAAGGGGCTCATTCGCTGTCTGAAATTTATATTTGCTACGTTTGGCATTCCGGAAGAAGTCAGTAGTGACGGAGGCCCTGAGTTTGTATCTGCAGAGACACAGGCGTTCTTCTCTAAATGGGGAGTCATACATCGATTGTCATCTGCATATAACCCCAGGAGTAATGGCAGGGCAGAAGTAGCAGTGAAGTCAATGAAACGCTTGCTACAATGTGCTACATCAGCAGAAGGGGCGCTTAATGAGGATGCAGTCATCTATGGTCTTCTGCAATATAGAAATACCCCACAGTCTCATGCAGGGACATCGCCAGCTCAGGTCCTGTTTGGAAGAAAGTTGAAGGATCTCATCCCTATTCCCCCAGGCACAACAATCTTTGAGCATGCGCACACGGCACCAGTGTGGAGGGAGACCTGGAAAGCTCGTGAGGAAGCTTTAAGGCTCCGGTTCTGCAAGCAATTAGAGGCAAGGAGAAGACATACACGAGCTCTTCCTGATCTTAATGCTGGCGACAGAGTGCAGATCCAGAATCAACGTGGAGCTCATCCCAATAAGTGGGACTGCACAGGAAGGGTTGTAGAGACTTTGCCACATAGCCAGTACCTAGTCAGAGTGGATGGGTCTGGCCGAATCACACGCCGCAATCGCAGGGCTCTCAGACAAATAATGGCTTTTGAGCCTGATGCCCTATCAGGACCTCCCAGTAACGCTCCACTTTGGCCAGAGGTGTCCAGCATGCCATCAAGTGCGACAACAGGTCAACAGATCTTTAGTGATAAAGAGTTATCATATGAAGCACCCACACAGCCAGTGACATTACTCCACGAAGATGATCGAGGAATGCCACCTGCAGAGGACTCCTCTGAAAGCCAAGAAGAGGAGCCTATGGAGCCCATCCAGGCTGCTCCAGATCCCATACAATCTGCACCAGACACAGCTATACCAAGTAATGTCAACAGCAAGTCACCAACACCTGTACCTCCTCGACGCTCATCCCGCCTGCGAAAAGAAGCCTGCTTATCTAGTTCAACACTATGAGTTATAAAGTTTCTATGGAGTAGAAACTTGGGGGGGATGAAGAATAATAGGTGTGAATAAGCCATGTACAAGGTGAAGCTGATATGCAGTACAACCTAATCCTGACAAAGGGATTGTACTGCACAAAGCATGTCAGTATGAAACATTAGTAGTGGACATGCAACACATGCAGGATGAAGTGTATGCCTTTACACCCTGTGTAACTATGTGGAATATGAACATTTGTGGACATTATTGAGTGAGTGTAAATTGTGATGGTTATTGTATTTACATGTACATATCGTATATTTGTTTGGTTATTTATGTATTGTATTTTGCAGACTGTACCATCGTTCCCAAATAAATACTTGAACGAGGAGTCTTATGACATTAAAAGCTACAAAAGTAATATAACAAAGGATTGATTACATATCATAATAATAATACTGACAGAGCATTCACAAAAATGTCACTGGATCTACACCAAAGGAGGTCAATTCTGAATATAAGCCGCTTCAACATATATTTTTTATTTGCAGTTTTTTGCAATTTATTTCGTTGAATCAAATACTATGTTTTTGAAAGTAAAATCCATTGTCTATGTAACGAAGATTTAATTATATGTCTGAGTATGTTTTAAGGATTCTACCCGTGCCCGGTTATATAAACATCCCATATAGTATCTAATAAATTGACGGCTTTAACCTTCATCAGAGATCTACATTTACCAAAAACCGTAATTCCGTATAGCGGTCCATGTAGTTAATCATATCATGAAATTTTCTTTTCAATGCACGATCTGTGTTAAATTATTCATACGATAATTATGACTGTGTAAGATAATACCTACATATAAAAGAGTTGTATAGGCATTATATACATATGTTTAAGTGGTCAAATTATCAAAACATGCCTGTCTTTTCTGTACTCTCGTTTACTGGGGTCCACGTGGACTCCCAACAAATTACCTTCGTATTGTCTTATGCAAAGAAAATAAATTTCACTCTTGATAATGGGAGGATATGAGTTGGCAATTCCTAAAACAGGACTTCAATCATTTCTTTTTTCATTCACGGCATCCTACATTTTCTGTTCTCTACGGGTGTGGGATCAATGCGGACCCAATCAAATATTTTTATGTACATCATAATATGTAACCAAATCAAGTAATCTTCAGTTATGAAAAGGCAAAGATACAGTGTGACAACTGCTTAAAAGGTAAAGAAGAAATACCAAACAGATAAAAGATAATTTATAAGGCATCGACCATTTGATCTCAGGGGGGCAGCAAAAATATTGAAAAAAAATAACGCAAGGCTGAAAATTAGTGAAAAAAAAATTTAAAGGGTTTTATTTGGCTAGAA
>JAGTTF010000447.1:0-25063 GCA_019095985.1 Streblospio benedicti
TGTACAACATAACATTTTGGGGGCAATAGAGTAAATTTGTCCAATTTGAAAGAAGTGGTGAGAGGGCATTATAGTTTACTTACAGAGAACACACAAGTTGTATTAGTTGCAAATCATAGTAAAATTTCAGTATATTACCTTAAACATTTGATATTCACGGAGCAGTCGAGTGTTCTGCATTTGCAACATATAAACTTGAATGGGATGTACGTTTACATCATCAATACCCATGTTTGGTTTTAATTTGATATAGTTGGATGTGTGCAAACTGTTTGTATCTGAAAACCTATCCTTTTAGTTGGGGCCCATTTTCTAACATCTGAACGTTACTTAGGTACTTTAAGGGTCTAGTCCTAAGAATAACTTGAAACCACAATCAGGTCACTCGTCACAGATTGACTCCACATTGGCATTTGTGTTACTCTGCTTCTCTTTCAGCTAACATAGACAATATATCTAGCATTGTGAAGAGCTGCAGATAGGGATTAATGTGAAATGTATCATTCCAATGTGATATCATGTATAGCAGCTTTCTGTTGCCATTAAAAGCAGAAATCAAACAAAAATTACCCTTGCCAAAATTCACAAACCACTCTTTCTTCACCCTCCACTGAGCCGGAGAGACGAGTTTGACCCCCCCTCCCATCTAGCATATAACCTTCTGATTCCACACAATATATTCTAGCATATATCCAAGAATGACCAACTTCTCAGGTGTGGAAAGTTTTTAAATTGTTTTTCCGTGAAAAGTTGATGTATCCACATGCTTCAGAAAGTGCCAAAATCGGCCCCCAGGAGTGAGATAACGCCCTCAGACACTTTCATTTCATGCAAATCAAACTACCTCAAAAACATGCCAAAATGGGTTTGCATGATCAAAATTGCATGCGCTTTCCGAATATGTACTTTACAAATGCCATAGTATACTCAGCTAATCCCGATGGCAAGAAAAACGACTGTTTTAGGTACTATACTGAACCCTTAGTAAGTTTGTTTATAAGCAAAAACAATTGCCACCTCTATTATTATAGGACCAGACCCTTAACATCAAAATTTAGGAAAGGCTTTTAGAACAAAGTATAAATAAGATGATGTTAATCATTCAAAATATAATTGCTTATTCTGTTGAAAAGAAGTGTACCGTATGCTATGTTGCAGAATACATTGTATTTATTGCTCTTAATAACCTCGACCTGTGCCATGCCCATGGCACCTTAGTTCTCAAGCCATGCTCCACCGTCACTTCCATTTTTTCTTCCTGGGACATTTCTCCAGCTACCTGCAAGTGCTGCAGCGCATCCTCAACATCGGCGACCAGAGAGGGCTCCTGCCCATGCCCCAGATCCCCGAAAGACAGCCTCCGGTTTCAAACACCTGCCTCACTGCTGCTGGGGACTGTATCAGCCAATACAGGCCCATCACCCACTGAAAAAGAAAAATCCAATTCCAGCAATGCTCTATATATCCTCAAACTACAAAACAAACTCCAAACGAACAATCAACTGCCAAAAACCGCCAATAACTGAAATAAAACACAGACTAGAAAAGTACATATAATTCGGTTTCAACTTCCTAAACTAGTGTGATGAAAAAGCAGTACTCTGATCATAAGACCGCCAAAACTCCTCTCCGTGCATGACTGCACCTGCCTATCACCAGCCACTTTCCTACTTCTTGACCTTTGCCCTCTACAGTATCACGCCTCCAAAAAGAGGCTTTGATCTTGTGTTTATAGCCCAGTGCGACCGCCCCCTTATCCAGAAATGCCCTCAGCGCGATGATCCCTGATGTTTACTTAAGCCGGCGCAAGCTTTTTCCCTGCTAGTTAGTTACACATGGTGTCATTACGCAACTACTAACTGGTGTACTGCAAGCAACCCTCGTCTTTGTCTCCTTAACTCACGGTCTTAACTGTACCACTGTCCTTATGTGACCCCTCTCGCCCACAGTCGCTTTTTTTAAAGGCCGCGTCACATAAAAGCCACTGCCTCCAACCATGGTCATGGTCGATCGTTCTGATGTTCCTTTTGCAGCGCAACCCCCCACTCCACTCTCCCCCAAGTTTCACAATGAAACACATGGCAAACAGAAGAAAATGGAAAAGTGGTCGCTCTTTTCATTCCACCCACATGTGAAACTTCCATCAAGTATGTGGGGTGGCAATCATAAAACTGACCACTCGCCTGTCTCCTATTCGTCTAATAATTCACACTCCAGTACTCTATGAATCTCGCCTTGCGGACGGGCGAGCAAATTCACAGAGTGTGAAGTGTCTCTGACTGTCAGGATCGCGCCCGCCCTGATTTAAAAACCGGTTTGAGGCGACTAACATTTACCTACTGTTCTATCACTGGTTTTGCGGCCTCTGACTTTCTTGTAAGGAAGGCAACAAAGTTGCTCGAGTATAAGGTCGGCGACCAGGTGCTGATGTGTTCGCCCCTCTCGGATGGGACAAGTTGCAGACAGGACCATGGACCTGGGTGCATCAGGTTGTGCTGTAGGTAATGATCATGTGGTCAAGATCCGGATTTTCCATGAGCCTGCCCCCACTGTCAACTGATACTACTGGATTACTCGTTTTACTATGTGTAAGTGTCCATAGGGGAATGTCTTATAACCGGAACAGGGCACCCACATGGATACTGGGGAAGTGTGTAGCAAAACTCGTAACGTAGGCCTCCAGTTTGCAACTCATTGTAGCATGGTCGCAGACCATAAACCAGCCCCTTAGTATAAGTTGCACTGGAGTAAGTTAGTTTTCCTAGGTTACACATACCTTGATAAGCTTTGTTGTTGTTCTTTATTATGGCCACTGTAGGATTGGGAACAGTACTCTCTCGTACTGGATATGAGCCGAATAAGCGGAAGTTCTCTCTTAGATGCTGGATCGGCAGCTAGAAGGGTTGTCGACCTATTCCTCGGAATAGGCCCACATTCACTTGTTCTTCCAAGGTGGGCCGTTGGCCTTCCTTCCTCTCGTGGTCTAAGGTCCGCGTGGCTGTGTGTAGGGGACACCTGAAACACATGCGTGTCAGCACTGGTGCGAAGTCCTCCACGTGTGGAGGCCTCTTGTGAAACCCAGGGTTGAACACCCTCTTGGCAGGGGGTAACCCGGAACCTAGGCCGGGGGCACGTGGAGAGCATTAGTACACAACGAGGAGTCATCTAGAGAACCGCCAAGACCTCCCGGGGCCATGTGTGGGCTTTGCCAACCACGTTGCCCCCGGGCTGATGCTGTCAAGTGGAAGGCGGTGATCGGACAAGACTGGCAGTAGCGTATATTGCCACTTTCTTCACAATAAGACTATAGCTAGCTGTCTTAATCCCAAATGTATTTGGCTATGAAAATTGTAACAGCAGTCGTTATGATAAAGCAGGATGCTCCACCAGAAATTCTTTGGTTAGACCTATATTTATATAAATCATGTATCATATTGAGTCTGTTCTTTATAATTATGCTAAATTCCAAATTATGATCACTAAATACATCAAAAATCCAAAAATTATTTATTTAACTGTTTTTCGACTGTTGTCCTCATCAGAATACAATAAAAACATAAGTACTTAAAAATACACCTAACTTCCTTAGTGAATTTAGCTTGCGCCTGAAATATAGTGGCTACACACCTAAATTCCGTTTTGAAGTCATCAAAAGTGGAGTAGAGTCATATAGAAAACAACTACAGAGAGATGAAGATGGAACATGCCCACTCTACAGACCTAAGCAATACAATGAAATGAAGAGAATAATAAGGACGGAAATGAAAAAAATCAGCATGGTACAAGCCACAGGACACTGTGTTATTCATTCCTCCCACCCCTAATAGTATCCTCGCTCAGACCATAAAAAATAGCTGAAGAAAATTCCGACGATATAAAGGTTAAAGTTATAGAACGAGCTGGAAGAAAAGTACAAACTATGTTGCCACAACTTCAAGAGCATGAGACATGTGGTAGACAGGAATGCTTTTTACACCAGAATGGAGGAAAGGGTGATTGCAATAGAGAAGGGGTTGTGTACATGGGACAGTGTGAGGTATGCAGGAACCAAGGATTAGTCAGCAAATACATAGGTGAAACGAGCAGATCTCTTTTTGTTAGAGGTAAACAACACAAAGCAGCCATAAGACAAAACAACGTTAACAATGCTTTCAGAAAACATATAAATGAATATCACCCAAATGAAACCAGAGGAAATGATATATTTAGAATGAAAGTTCTAAAATCGTACCAAAGACCCTTAGAAAGGCAAATTGCTGAAGGTGTGATTATACACAATTTAGATGCAGATATAACCATGAACAGAAAACTTGATCATTATCAGCCCGCCATCAGAAGAGTAACATTCACTAATGAATTACTATAAATATTTTATCAGTATTATAATGAGATCTGGTTGCTTCACCTGTGTATTCTTATTTTTACTTTTCTTCTTACATTATTATGTAAATGTTTTGTTATTAGTATTGTTAATCTCTATTATTATTCTGTCACATACATGTACTGCAAAGTATAAAATCCTCTTCCTAAGATGTGTTAACTGTTAGGTGTCTTTTAAGTACTTATGTTTTTATTGTATTCTGATGAGGACAACAGTCGAAAACAGTTAAATAAATAATATTTGGATTTTTGGATGTATTTAGTGATTATATTTTGGAATTTAGCATAATTATAAAGAACAGACTCAATATGATACATGATTTTCAATATGCTATGAACCTTGTTCAATAAATTTTAAGTATTATATAAAAAACCCTTTAGATCTGGAAGAAAAGTGTTGAGTGATATATCAAGTTGACTGCAAGGAATGCAAGAACATGTATATTGGGGGAAACTGGACGATTTTTTTGATGAAAACATGGAGGTACTTGAAAAATCAAGGAAAAGAAAAGACTACCATGCGTCAACATGAAATAAATAGTGAAAATAAAATGACAAAAACGCTTCTCTGTTGAAGTGAATTCGAGGACTGTGATTGGATATTTGACCTAAATCTGGAATTGGGAATTGTGAACTGCCTGCGTTAAGGACCATTCAGTATTCATCTCAGGTTAGGGTAGGAGGATTTAGGGCGGGCCATGAACTTTTTTCACAATGATTGGAAGGGGACTATCAATTTTCACACACACTTTTTGTGGGAAGGGCATTAATTTTTGTGAAGGAAAATTTACCCCAATTTGTTAGATTCTGCACTAAAATTTACTGTTTTCATATTATGGATTGGATATCCATCAAATAGTATTTGGGTTAACTGTTACGGGGAGTCATCAATTGTCATCACACATGAAATTGAGGGGGCTATCAATTTTTTCACAGCATTTTTGAAAATTCTCCTACCCACACCCTGCTATTAATGTTGAATGTTCCCTAACATTGGTCACTGGTGATCTGCTCATTACAAGCACTTTGATTGTAGATTCGCCTTAAATCTGGAGTGTGAATATTGTCAAGTGGCAATATTTAAGTCTGATATGTGATGCAATCTATTGAATTCAAGATCTGGTGATTAATAAACCACAATTAAATGTATTGATGACTGGTGATAAGAAAGGATGTTGGTGACTGGATCAATGCTATATATACCTCGCCGAGCCTATGGTCTTTTAAGTTGAACAAATTTTAATTAACATTGTATTTAGATTACAATTTCATGATTACAATTACAATTTAGCGTACATTTTGAGTTGATTTACATTTGGAGTTGAACAAGACATGTAACAGGGTGTAGTTTAGATTTTTTTAACTAACCATTGCCTGGTGTCAACAATGAACCAAAATACAGTACTGACTGCTTCACAAGCAAAATATAAAAAATCATGTTACGATTGTCCACGGTCCATTACGTTTTTTCTTCTCATTGGGACAACTGTTAAGAACAAAAGGAACTGTTGCTTCCTTAAATTTAGTTTTTCTTCTTACCTCCGTGAATGCCAAAGTGTGAAAGTAGCAGAAATTATTGGTTTCTTAATGGTTGTCTTCATTTTATAAATCGTAAGTGTTGTCATTTCGGCAATTGAGCAGTTTCAGAAAACGATGATGGCCATAAATGTCTTAAAAATTTTATGATATATTACGTTGTATTACGCTGATTCCTCTAATTTCGCAACATTTTATGTGTCTTAACGTAGTCAACACCTTACAACTTTCTCGAAGTTTATAATTCATCGTCTGGAAAACTGATTCTTGTAGGTGACTTTAATGTTCATTGGAGATGCAAAAAGATAAACCTGAAACTCTTAGGATAAGAGAGTTGTAGGATTCATATAATCTTCAGCAACATATAAATGTACCTACTCATATAAGTGGCCATACACTAGATTGGTTGGTGACTCGTATATTTTCTGACATTGAAGTGACCATTCTTATTTCTGATCATTATTGTGTAAATGCTACTCTGAATGCTAGGGAAACCACCTCTTATCAAAGAACACATCCTTTCGCTAGAACAAATAAATTGATAAAGTGCAATTTCTATTAGATCTGAAAGAAAGGATTTGATAACCAAAACCAGTTGACTCAATTGATGAATTGATTGACCAATATAATAACACACTTTCATTGTTGATGGATAAGAATGCACCTGTTAAGTATAAAATAATCACTGTACGGCCCATTACACCATGGTTCTCCGAAAAGATCACTAGAATTAAAAAGTGCATAGGAGAAAGTGTGAAAAGAGATGGCGTCCAGTAGGCTAACAGTACATAGAGGCTTATGTTGAGGCTAGTCTTGCTGTTACAAGTGAAATCTTGAATGCTAAGTCGGGTTTTTTCCTGGGCAAGATACAGAATTGTGGAAATGACCAAAAGGCTCGTTTCAGAGTTATTGATGGAATCCTTCACTCAAAGGATAGCAACCCTCTACCAAACTATGATGACCTCAACAACCTACTAAATGACTTTAGTGAGTGTCTTTTTTCAACAAAAATTGCCAAAATTAGAGAAAATCTAGATGCAGTGTAACAAATGTTGTTAGGGCCTCCAGTGTGCGGGTTCATTGCAGCATGACATGAGTATAAAAAACCCTGTAGTATAAGTTGCACTGGACTAGGTTAATATCCCAGTTACACACACCTTGATAGGGGCTTTGTTGTTGTCCTTTACTATGGCCACTGTAGGATTATGGACCAGTACTTTCTTGTACTGGATTGAGCCAATTAGCGGCAGTTCTCTCTTAGGCACTGGTACAGCAGCACGTAGGCCTGGCAACCTATTACCCGAAGGGGAATAGGCCCTCTTTTCCCCAGTCTTACCGGGTTGGCTGGTGGCCTTCCTCCCTCACCATGTGGACTCGTCTACCGTGGTTTAGCGGCCAGGGGGACACCCGTAGCTCGGCGTGTCAGCACCGGTGTGAAGTCCTCTCTGTGGAGGCCTCTCGTGAAAAACCCAGGCAAAACACCTCCTACCCAGGGACCGACCGGTGGTCCAGCAGGTTGGTGCACGTGTAGGTTTAAAAAAACATGAGGAGTAGTCTAGCTGAGGAACGTCTGCAGCGCAGCTGGGGGTGCGTAGGCCATGAGGCCACGTGTGCACCCCAGGTGAGTGTCACTGCTATGGCGGGTTGGTACATTTGTTCAATGGCTTTGTTTACAGATTTGGTGCCGTGACCAGGATCTTTTACGCAAGAAATGCAGCGCTTTTGGACATGACGGTAAAGAACCCTCGTTCGGGGATGCAACACCCGGAGATCCTATGATGGCCAAGACTCCAGAGCACAGCAGAAGACCCCGGGGCACAGGCAGAGGGGAGCAGTCCAATCCTGCAACCCACGACACGCGTTCGCCCGTTCCCCCAACAAGTCCCCTCCTGCATCTAGCTGACACAAGTAATGTCATCTTGCTCTGATAGCAGGAGTTACACTTGAACCTGCAGGCGGAAACTGGGGCGTTCGTTTGTGACGCTTGCCCTGATGATCGCCTCATGGAGAATTCCCTTGACTTGAGTCCTGCTTGCTGTTCTTTCTCGCCAACCTGGTCGTTTGTGCAGTCGCACCCTCTGTGCTGGACACCAGCCCTCTAATCTTGTTATGGCCCCCTATGGTGACCAACTGTCATTTGTAGCCGCTGTTTTCAAATATCTTGACATCTTCAGAAGTAGCATCCATGAGTGGATTAACTTCCTCATCCGGAGCGTCAAGTGACTTCTCCTGTTCCTCTGGATCCCAGTCCATGTGAGATACATCTAGTGACTGGAGTTCGGGGCGGGTGGCGTTCTTTCGTCCCCTCTAACTGGCTCTGACTCCTCTTCCTGATTCACCGTGGCAACTGACGTGTTCTTGGGTAGCTGATCTTCCCCGCCGAATCAACTAAGAGCGGTCTCATCCCTCTAATACTGCCCTACGCGGCAAGGGAGAATGGGGTAGTGGGGTCTATTCATACACTTCCTCCACCCCTTTGGTCTACCCTTTCCACTTCGGGGTGATATTAGAGGTGCTCCGTGTAGCTCTCGTGGCGGCTGACCACCTCGCTCTCTTTGATCGCCGCCTCGCTGTCATATGCCGGCGTTTGATCTGCACGCTCTTCCAGTCATGCGAAGTTTACCACGCTCACTCTGTTTCTTCTGCTGTGTGGGAGTCTCGCGCACCTCCCTGCTCGGGTCGTGTTTGAGGAACTGTGATTGGGCGAACCCATATAAAGCTTTCATGGACTGCAACAACTGTCCTCGCGGGCTGGTCTTGGGTGCTTCCGCCATGGTTGCTAATCTCGGAGATACAGGTCACCACATGGGCTCCCTTTCTATCATGTACTCTCACTTTGAGATCCTGGTCAGGGCACTGATCTGTGAAGAAAGTGGCATTTTACACTACTGCCGGCCTTGTCAGTTCACCGCATTCCCCTTGACAGGGGCCGATGGCGGGCGGTGCAGTGGAAAAGCCCACACACGGCCCCAGGAGGTCTGCGGTTCTCTAGATGACTCTTTGTTGTGTACTAATGCTCTCCATGCGCCCGGCCTAGGTTCTGGTTACCCACTGCCAAGACGGTGTTCACCCCTGGGTTTCACTCCAGTACAACTTATACTAAGGAGCTGGTTTATAGTCTGCGACCATGGTACAATGAGTCGCACTGGAGGCCTACTTTACGAGTTTTGCTACACTTTATTTAATGCATTGTTTGGACTTAAGAATATATGTTTTAATGTTTTCATGATAGTTAGTGTAACCATATATATACATTTATGTGTTAATGTGATTTTACTTATTATAACCTTATGTTATATTAGTATAGTTTTCTTTATTCTATTTTCTAGAATTTATCATTACAAGTAATTGGATATTGTTTAAAATAACCTTTATTAATTAGGCTGTATGATTTTGAACATTCATGTTACTATATGTTTGAAGTAATATGCACGTCAATACTTAATGTCCTCAGTATAAATTCATGTCAGATTGCATTATCTTATCAAGTCAGTCATATCATAATTGTATGTTGTAATTATATTACTTATTATATTACTTATTATATTACTTATTACGTATTATATTACTTAAGATAATCATTTTTAAATCCAATTGTGTGCAATTGTATTTATACAAGAGAGGGAAATTATGTCATGTACAGTATAGCATATGAGTCTAAATCAGACTGATAAGCTTGGTTATAATAATAATATATACATATTTATATAGCGCAACCCTCCAAAAAATAAATGTTCAAGTGCGCTGCATAGAGGAAATGTCTTCAGCCCTCAGTGAACAAATGCGTTTTTTAACATAGATTTGAATTCGTCCAAATTGTCTATTTGTCTTATGGAGAGGTAAACTGTTCCACAACAGCGGTGCCGCTTTGCTGAAAGCTCGGTCCCCATAGGACTTAAGCCGAGTAGCAGGTACATGTAGAAGCCTCTGTGATGCTGACCTGAGAGAGCGACCTGGTTTGTGTTGCTTAATAAGGTCTTTGAGGTATGAAGGCGCAAGGCTGTGAAGGCACTTAAAAGTCAAAGTTAATATTTTATACTCAATCCGTTTGGAGATTGGAGGCCAATGAAGAGATTTTTTAGTACTGGAGAAATGTGTTCATGTTTCTTAGTTCTAGTCAGTATCCTTGCAGCTGTATTTTGAATGCGCTGAAGACGCTGAATTTGAATGGTGGGTAGTCCATAAAGTAGGGAATTCCCATTGTCAAGTCGTGAAGACAGGAATGCGTGGATAACTTTTTCTGTTGCTGCTGTACTAAGAAACCTTCTGGCTTGGCCAATTGATCGGAGTTGGGCATTGCAAGATTTCACTAGTGAGGATATGTGTTGGTTAAGGCACATTGTGTCATCAAAAGTTGCACCTAGATTTCTGGCCGTGCGAGATGATTTGACTGTACAGTCCCCGATCTTAATGCTGTTGATGGATACTTTATGGGCATGTCTGGCTGGTGCAATAATGATCAGTTCGGTTTTGTCATCATTAAGTTTCAATTTGTTGAGTCGCATCCAGGTTCTGATGTCATTCACACATGCCTCCATCCTCCTGAGAGGTTCCTGCTGATTATCGAAGTCAAAGGCCACATAGAGCTGAGTGTCATCAGCATACTGGTGTATACTGATGTTATGTTTTTCAGCAATACTATAGACAGGGCACATGTAAATTAAGAATTCGAAAGGTCCAAGTACTGAGCCCTGAGGTACTCCATACACTAGTGGCACTGAATCAGATGACTGTCCCTGGATATGAACACACTGGTAACCATCCAAGAGATAAGAATGGAACCAGTCTAATCATCAGTCTAATCACCAGTCTAATCACTGTCGCAAGGTTTATCATGTTAAGATTCCGTGAGCTATGTTAGTCTATAGGATAGGATATAAGTCTGTGTGGTTGATTGTAGAGCTCAGATGATAAATAGTAACCAAGCCATCATCTTATGTCTCGGAGTAAAACCACTCATGACAGTACGTGTGTCTCAAAAGCAGTGATACTTCCTGGAGAATTCATGGATCTCAAATGTCCTAATGGTATGGGCAACAAAGTTATGATAGTACCACGATTGACTCAAAGCATCCCAAATGGCCAAGTCAAAAGATTGTATCTAATATAGAGGATATATTATTCATGATACTGAGAATGCCCCTTTCATTCAGCAAGCATCAACAGTTGGGACAAATAATATCACTTCAGTCACCTAGCTGTATTGACTCCAATAATGTTGGTGCAACCAGTAGCAGTTGTAAAGCTGAGCATGTGTGTAACATTGAAGATATTGACATTGATACTGATGGCGTTTTTAGTACTGCTCAACGCTCTGAATTTCATAAGTTACACAGAGAGTATGGTCAGGTATTATTAGTAGTATTGCGAAGTACAATGATGTATTTGATAAGGTCAGAGCCAGTATAAATATGGGTCCTACAGAACCGCTGCACACCAAACTCATGTGCCAGTAAGAAGGGAAGTAGTTAACTTGATGACAGTTTATTTCACACAATAGGTTACACAGAGAACGAACTAGAAAGTGATCTTAGAACTCCTACAAATTTCTAGAATGATATACGTTACTATGTCAGTAAGCTAACAGTACTCACTGTATTGATTGTAAATAGATTACTTTACGTAGCATGCATACAGTGGCGCAGTTTCTTTTACTCTTTCTCCCATTTTCAACTAACAACTAAAAAACTAACATGATAACGAAGACAAAATACATTACATGGACTACATATATAGGTACAACACACTAGTATTACTAAAGTTCACAAAATTCAATGTCACTAGTTTAATTCTTGTAAGATATTTGATGGCATTTGTTAGAGAAACTAATCATGTAACCTGTTTAATAGAACCTCTCTGTTACGACCACTTGTAGGACCGATTGAAAATGGTTTCAATGGATAAGTGGTCTTTATATGGAGGTTCCCATAGGAATCATTTTGAAGGATTGGGACCGAGAAATGTGGTCTTATTATAGAGGTGGTCTTAATTGTACACTGTAGGTTCTACTAAATTTATTAGCGTTTACAACCATGCAAACAGCCATTGGATTTTAGGTGAAGCATTGTCAGCGTATGCATCTACATTTTTTGTATTTGTATTTGAATTGTAATGGTCTCAGACTCTGGTAGACATTCTATTACTCACTGTACTAGACGTTTCGCAGCTGACAAATGTTCTCGCAATATAAACTGAAACATGACAGTGTTTCTGACAAAAACATTCTGATTGCTACTGTAAAACCCATTCAGCCTCCATAAAAACAGCATAGTCCTGCAAATCAATTCTGCTCCCAGATTCAACTGAGTGGTGTCTACAAATTAAAAGCATAAAATCAGTGGAATGTTGATACGTTCTCGAGGCTCTATCGACGTATATGTGATTAGATTTTGAGGTTTTGCATGATGGAAAGGCGTCTGAGACATTAGGAATGTGTAAATGTGACAGACAGATATGAGGAGTTGACAGCATGTTTATCACACGTGTTGCGCAGTGGTCTAAGCGGCTGCGCCCACATTTTTTTGCTTTATATTCGTGCATATATGCATAGCTTAACTGCGGTTGTGAGTAAAAAATGAGATGGAATTATTTCATACTTAATGTATGATTGTATAGACCAGATTACTGTTGTAAGCTATATTTCCAGGTGTCTTTGGTGTCTGGTTGAGCGGTTCAGGTGCAAAGCTAGACGGATGAATTTTCCTGGCCATATGGACGATGCTGGATTCCCCTGTATGCCGTGTTGCGGCCTGCATATGCGAAAAAGCTAGTGCTTCATTCTTCACTGCATTTGGACCATAGTGTGCTCTCCAATTTGCCTTTTGCGCTGAGAAGTGGTGCTTCAAGTTTCCATTATTTTTGGGAGAGCCTTTCTCTCTGCCTTGTCGGGGGGGAAATATGAACATTATGCAATGAGAAAAAAAAGAATAAGTGCACTGAAGAGGTAAACGAAATAAAAAGAAGCAATGCGTCGGAAGAATCAAGTAGCAATAAAGGCAGTGAAACCTTGACAGTAATATAAAGATGGAGTAATTCAGTAAAGACAATAAAGGTTGTTACTATATAATATATAGTAGAATTAACATACTTATATGTAGGAATGGCTTTTACAAATTTTAGATTGACAATGTAAAATATATTTAATTAACATTACTAAGTTAATTATATGTGAATGTATAATACCTAAAGGGGACAATAATGCATTAGTATGTGAATGGCCAGGATGGTTCATTTAATTAAATATAATATATAAGCTACTAACACATATCATGTATTTGTAATATTACAATTGGTCAAGCAGGGTGCTGTTGGCATTTTATTTTCAGATTTTAATGTTGAATAAATGAATTACAGATAAGCATGCACCATTGTCGATGGAAACAAACAGTGTGATTAAAAGATAATAGAAGTGAGATATTATACATTTTATGAATTAGTTAGACAGAAATTCTAACATTTGTGTTTGGGTATTTTAAAATAGGAGTTGTGGCTGTAATTATATACCGGCAATTAACATAATACATGATAGATAAATAAATTATGATGGTTATTAATAGGTATTGTAATATTGTAGAAGAATTGAACCAAATATTATTCGATGTATAATGGATGATAGTGAATAATCTAATGGTGTTAAAATTATGTTTATAACCATAAGGAATGTATGAAGGACATTGATGGTGCTGCATTAAATTAGTTTTAAATTTAGGGTTTGTGAATCTTAATTTAGGTTATGCAATTATTGAATATTTATAATTGTAACTTGACCAATTGTGTGTTACTAACACGCACAGAACTTTGCTTGTGTGAGAGGAGGTCGTCATGCATGACTGGAGCACTGGCATTGTTTGGTTAAATAGTTAATGAATTTGTAATAAGACTTATGGAAATGTAAAGGCTAGTATGCTACCCCAGTATAGGATGGTGTCTCCCGCTTAGCAAGTAAAGACCACTTTGCGAAGATATATATATAGATATATATATACCAGTGGAATAGCCACCATTGACTGATAACCCAACCGCATGAAATTAACATAGGACATATGTAAATAAAATGATATAATGATAAGATGGAAGATCGTCTTAGAAGCAATAAATTGTATAAATATATAAATGATGTAGTAATTACTGAATGGTCTCATATGTGGGGGGACTATTTCCGTTAATTGAATAAATGATGATAATATGGGAAGGGTTAAATAGGTTAAAAGACCATTCATAAGGGTAAGGGGATCCGATCTTCCATGATAGGGTGAAGGTTACGGAGATACACCGAACACACACAAAAAAAAAAAAAAAAATTCATTGGGGAGGATGTCCTATATTTGATATAGACTATACATCAAATATACAACGGCTGGCAGCTAGTCTAATCTCCTCCTACCCATCTTTTGTTAATGTTTACATGTCCACTCCCGTGGTCCAAGCAGCCACTGCTGCTTGAAGGCGGGGCTTCCCACTCACGTGATAGGTGGGGCTGTCTGCTCTAGAATAAAAACAAGCTGCCTGCCTTGGGCTGGCTTGGGATGGTGGCACAGACTCAGGCCGTAAGGCCTGGGCCCCTGCCAAAGTGTCTAGATGGCTTGGCAGCATTTTAGATGTGTTCATTTTTTCTGTGTGGCTTTCTTCGTCAAGCAGCCAGTACTAACCGAAAACATATACATAATAAAGTGATGAAAAAGCATACATCGGACTTGTTCTTCAATATAGGCTTTCTATAGGACAAGGCATACATTGGATTTATAATAATCTTGAGTAATAGAGCCACAGAAGACAGCACAGAGTTTTTCAGTTGGACTTGCGTAGTGGCTAGAGCCGCTACAGTCTAGAGAGCACACAGGCTAGGATAGGCGTGGCAGGTATAAAGGGAGAAGCCAGGTGGGAGACCGGGAGAGTTGAGTGTAGTCAATCAATAAAAATGTAGTCAACCATATAGCTCTCATTCAAAATGGAGGAGATGTGGGGATAACCGAATGGATACCTTCATTTACTGTTTAGCGGTGAGCATGGTGAGACAATCGTTTTTTTATTCATCTTTAATCTACATTATTTCTCATTTGTGCTTAAACTATTGGAGGAGAACTAACCACACTCTCTATCATTCTACTATTTCGACTCTAAAATCAATCTTCACACATTGGATAAGGAACTGGAAAAGATCGCCACACAATCAGCATCACCACGTCAACACAAAAATATGGATAACATCGATCTTCCCACACTGGATACGGATCAAGCAAGGATCGCCACATAATCAGCATCACCCCATCAATTAACTGTCATACAAATGTCGGAAACAGATGACAATATTCACGCGTATAACCAGCAACCATTCATGTCAAGGAAGCAGTCTACAACGTACGACAATTCCAGCATCTACCGGATATAGACGGCTACAGATGGTCTAAGATCAGGTAAGACATCACCTTTTAAACCGTGTTCACAATTTACCATGAATATTGACATGTCTAGACGTTCTCGTGATGATTCATATCACAGAGATGTCCGTGTCAAGTCTTACACACCTTTTCAGCCTGATATTATTAAAGCTGCTAATAGTCTGCAAGTCAACATGCAAAAACTACTTCATGGGCAGAATATGCATCATCAAATCCTGATTGATATTGCAAATGGCACCAAATATAACGTAAAATCTGCATCTACTATAGCAAATGATGATAAAGAAAATGCATTTTTAAATTACATGTCTTCTATGCTGCAATACCATGAGGAACGTATTGACGTCAAAATGACTGAAATGTTACAATTTCAAAATAAAAAAATTGACGCCAAATTAAAGGAACTTCTTCAACATCAGAGGAAAATGGATGCAATGTGTGATGGATTTGATCATCTTTTCTACGCAATAAAACAGCAACAAAAACATTTGACGTCTATATCATTTGAACTGCGTGACATTAAAGGACAGGATTTTTATAAACCCAGCTTTTCGCACAATACTAAGCAATATCAAAGTACAGTGCAGCTCACATTAACATGTTTGAGCTGTCATCGTATTTAATACACCTTTTACTTTCAGCCTGTCAGCTCCGGAAATAAGCTGATATTATATTTCACATGATATTTTTACCAAAGTACCTATATTTTAAGAACCACACCCTTGCTGATAAGGCTACTGGTGGCCGCCGCCGCTTATACAAAGCCGCCGCCGCCACCACCACCGCCGCCATCCACATCCCATTGAGCAAGGACCGATAATCACATGGCTACTTCCACTCAATTCTCTGTTTACATCTTTCCATTATACATCACCCCAAATGTACTCTATTATCAATTGATTAATAGCCTTCTAAGCCTTGGTGGTTTGTTACAGTTTGATTGGAACTTCAACCTACGTTTTCTTTACGCTAATCACACGTGTTTACGTAAACATACCAACAAGATTAGGCATGATTTCTCAGTGTGCTATTCAACAATCTGCATTTATCACACTGTATCAATGTCACTACAACAAGGGGTTAAGTATTGATTCTCAATATTGACCTTTCTTTCTTAACAATCTCAGGAATATTCTTCTAAGATCCTTACATAATTGCATTCTATGTGCGACTATGTTTATTACAACTGTGTCTACAATACTTTCAACAAGAATAATAAGCATGTCATTCACTCTTCATTTCAAATGTATGTTCATGTATGATATTATCTTTAGATTGTAGGTAGCTGTGTGTTATAGCCAATTCATAGTGCCATTTCAATAAGTGAAAAAATCAGTCATACTGCAGGAAGGTCACTTTTACACTTCGGAGATAACAGGACCACTCAATACAAATGGCTCAGCTGACAACATTTGTTAAATTTGCCACAATTGTACCAGGGCATCACAGGAATCACAGGGGGGAGGCGACAATTTACAGCAACAAACTGATATACATAGCAACTTCATATAGATGTTGCATTGGAGCAATTAATAACTGGGTTCAATCAATGCTATTAATAATAATAATAATAATAATAATAATGCTTAACATTTCTATAAGCGCCTTTTCCCTACGCTCAAGCGCTTACAACCAAAATTAATATGGACATTATAAAAATATAATACATATGCATGTACTAGAATTCAACATATACAAAACTGACAAAAATGGAAGAAAAAATTAGTGAAAGCGCTTGTTTAAACAAGTATGTCTTTAGATGAGACTTGAAACCATCTAGAGTTCTCGCATTCCTACAATGTACTGGTAGATTGTTCCAGATTTTTGAGCCGCTGCACTGAATGATCTATCACCATATGACACAAGCTTGGTAATTGGTTTTGCTAAAAGAATTCCATTTGAATTAGATCTTAGATTTTTACATTTATTTTTTATGACCAAAAGTGATTTAATATATGATGGTGCCATACCATGCAAAGCTTTAAATGTTAATAATGCAATTTTATAATTTATGCGTTGAGCTATTGGTAACCAGTGAAGATTTTTTTCAAAATAGGGGTGATATGATCATATGATTTTGATCCTGACACTATACGAGCTGCTGCATTTTGTACTCTTTGAAGCTTGTAGAGATCTTTTTGGGTAATCCATACAGAAGACTGTTAAAAGTTATCTAGGCGAGAACCAACAAAAGAATGCATTAATATTTTTGCTGTATCTGAATCTAAATAGGGTTTAATTTGGCTAATCATACGAAGATGATGCCATGCTCCTTTGCAAATAGCCGCAACATGATATTTCATAGACATAGTAGAATCAAACATGGCCCCAATGTTCTAACTGCTTTTGTTGGTGATATGTAATCATCTCAATATGAAGTTGTGAACATCACAGGACTTTAACTTGCTAGAGGACCAACATTTACCTTCTTACTATCATTAAGCTTTAAAAGCTGTTTGCCATCCATATTCGTATAGCTCTGATACATTCTTCCATTTTTTGAAAAACTTTTTAGCTATATCTTCTGTATCAAATGAAACATACAATTGGTGTCATCTGCATAAAATGAAACATATAAGCATTTTAACCCCAAATAAATTAGAATAAAACAAAGCTTCAACTACAATCATAACACACTGGAGTGCTCTGAAGAGACCGGTAATGACAACAGGACATCACATCTTTTTACATATAAATATTGACAATATTGCATAATATCATCATTTCACAATATGAATAAATTCCGATCCAAAGAAGATATACGCTTTAAAGATATGGTGTTTCATCATGAATAATTGCAATACAATCTACAGTGCAACACCATAATTTATATTTCTGATTGAAATGCACTCAGAATCTTGTAATAATAAATAGTATTCCTTTCCTATACATGTACATTTGCCAATTGCTATCACAGTAGTATACAATGCTTAGAAATTTGCTTTTGTGAGGCAAGATGGAGATTATCTAAATTCAATGTTGCTGTTCACAACTTTATAAATGAATTGCATTAGTGTATGAATATCCATGAACATAGGAGCCGCATTTTATAAAACAGGCATGTTTCCACTTCTATAAGACTAACACATAGTTAATTCATGCACTGATATTTCTAATTTTAAGTATTTCCCCTTCATCAATCCTTGAAGTTAAATGGTTATATTTTATATTGTGATACACAGATGAATGTATGATGATATTCCCAGACATTTGTCTAAGACCATTTATTTCATTCTATATGTGTCCTTATGTATGTGGTGTACACTCAATTTCAATGTTGAGTTGTAAAAAACCACCTGACGGACGCAGAATGATTTAAACTTCAACTTCACAATATGCCAGAGATACTTACATGTTTAATTATGCTGTGTGAATTATTGGAAGCTAAGAAGGTTACTGCTAATGTAAATTACATTTTATAGATTGCTCCTCTACTATGTGATGGTTCATCTTACTGCAATTTCATACAAAAATCTTCTTTCAACATCAGCAACAACAGCAATAGCAACAGCACTGTGCAATATCAACAACAATAGCAGAACAACAAGACAACAAAAAACAACAGCAACGACATCAGAAACTTGTCATAATTCATGACAACAACAACAACAACAACAACATCAGCAACAACGTTATTCATGTTCAACAACAACAACAGAAAACACATCAACAACATTCAACAAAACAACAGTTGTCATTATTCATGGCAACAACAACAGCAACAACAACATCAGAAACTTGTCATTATTCATGACAACAACAACAGCAACAACACAAAAACAACAGAAATTTGTCATTGTACATGACAGGCCACGTTCAACTTATGCTACACTTTTCCCCCAGTTAGATTATGACTAACTCCAGGCACTCGTTCATCACACCAGCAAATGGATTGCTTGTTAATACAGTTTGATTGCATTTTACCAATGGCTCACGGGCCAAAACTCCTTCTGATAATCACACATTGTTTAGGTTAACTACCACCGTATCACGATTACGCCTAACACTGCATGCTGTAAGGGTCTACATTTATTGCATTTTTATCGTTTACGATATTTTTCCGTTGGTCAGGTGCTAACAAACTGTATTTTACTACACCATTACACTGTAAATGGATTTTTCTATTATCAATCAACTTCTATTATTTTGCTTCAACAAATCAAAACTTGTAAGAACCGCACGGTGCTTAATCAATACAATTAACACCAAGCACTTCTTCGGTTTCAAATCAAGTCAACAAATGGTACGTATCAACCAGATTCAGATATCATTGAGCCTAGATGTAAGACATCTATCATCTGCTCATCGTAACCACCACTAATCACCAGATGCTCATCTGTCAGCCTTGTATTCTATCACCACTTCCTTGACCTGATTTCGGCAAAATTTAATCTATTTACCTATCTGAATGCTGGACCAGTGATTCTCATTGAATGCCATGTGTATTTAATCATATTATTAGCTGTCTTCATTATTGTGCTTAACTCGCGTTTACTAGATCATTATATTATTATGTGCCTTATTTGTATACATATGTTATGTTATATTTCATATTTATTATTATTATTATTATTAGGATATATTTGTCAAATCTGATTACCCTATGTTTATGATAACTTGTTATGTTTGTTTGGAATCAAGTATATAAAACACTTGCGCTGTTAGCATTAGATACAAGTTATGTTCATGGTTAACCAGAAAATACAAATGCATTCATATCATTTGATTACCAGTATGCATGAAAACCTTACAAGCTCAACAGATGGATATTTGCAAAATGCAACAATAACACGCAACTGGAATATAATCGTTCACACAGCGACGCCCGGAATATCAATCTTCCAACATTCCTTTCTTTGAAACAACATCCATTCAGATCTCATCCAGAGCAAAATATGGACTTTGCACATAACATGTTTCCAACAATGATGGTTGAACATGTCCAATGATCAGCGTTTACATACTCAGTGTAAAATTTCACAGTCGCATTTGACATTCTAAGTCATAATCATCATACAGGATTCGCATGAATCGCGCATCTAATTTTATAAACTGGAAATTATTACCATCGTGGGCAATTAATGGTGTGAGGTTTTAGTTGAACATTTAATCACTAATCTCTAACCTCTAATATAAGTGCACCACGATTTGTCATTGAACTTCATTTATTTTGAGGCAGTCTAATTCAAAACTTACCATAAAATAAAAAAACGTACACGTTAATGTCACGCTGGCTTGATCAGATAAGGGCCCATGCGACTTCAGTCAGATTAAGTACTTGGTGCAGGGTGTGAGATTGGGGATGGCGAACGACATTGCAATAGCCATGGCCTTGTGGTGATGACCTCATTCGTAGATTTCAACGTGCACTCAAACAACCCCGAATCCATGGAGCCCCCTTTGAAGGGTTCATGGTAAACTAATAAGTGATATGCATGCCGTACCCTTTAGTCTCGTGCACCCAAGCACATTTAGGCAGGGGTCAGTGTGACCTTAACTTATGAACACATGGCAGCAAATGTCCACATTTAAACGTACCAGCATACTTAAATACGTTATTATTTCGACCGAGTATGCATAATAGACCATGCTTTGATGTTACTACAATGACCAATACAGTTCCAAAATTCCCGTCTTTAAAAATGCGTACACACATAAAGCATTTAGAATTGATCTTCCACAGATTCCAAGCCCAGCAATGATACAATGCACAATAAGAGGGACTGAATACTTAAACGCAAATGAAAATGTGCAATCATTAAGCAGTCTTATCATTGCAATTTGCCGCCTCATGTCCGCGGCATCGGCAACGGTAGCAGCGGCGAGTAGTGCGCGGGTGCCTCCGATGGCCGCCGGGTGACGAGCCGGCCCCTTGCTCATTCGGGTGACCCTCACCATTGGCGGGTCGCCGGGTCGCCTGCGTGGGGCTGACCCGAAGTGTATTAGTGTCTGGTTGATTACTATTGGTTTGAAGAGCGTTTACATTGGCGGGGTTGGCCCGAGAGTGTTGACTGCCTTAGTGTCTGCCCTGCCCTGGTTATGTAATTTGCTGGCTAAAGTGAAGGCAATGTAAATATTAGACATGGAGGCTATTATTACATATTCTCTGAGTTCTGGGTAAGAGTCCATTTATGAAGAATGACCGTTTCAGACCAGGCTCTTTCCACACCACAGTGACAAGACATTGTAACATGTCTTGAAAATATGTAAAAACGGTTTCCGGGGCCACTGTTTGCGGCCCAGCAACACACCAGTATACATCTGGGCTGGCGGCCGGAACACCCCCCTTAACAATTGCATTATTTTACTATATGTGTCTCTCCTATCAGGGGAGCCTGCGTGACCACCTTATTGGCCGGCTCCCTTAGATGTAACATCAAACAACTGACCTTTTGAGCCTCAGATACTGTAATAAGTTCGAAATAACTATTTAGACACGTTTGGAACGATTGAAAATCCTCACTCTGGTGACCCGAAAATGTTTGCAATGGGGGCACGTTTAGTGTAATCAACATTGTGTTATCTTTGCTTTTATCAGGCATAATACGGTTGAGAGTTTGGAATGATGGGGTATTGTTCACACTGTTTATATGTATGCAAAAAATACAAGACTTACGTAGGTCATGTAGAACACAGAGCACCCGTCACATCGTCATCCACGGGGGATCAGCCAGGCCCGCCGCTCGTCGGGAAGGCGCGGGTCCCTCATCACACGTACGGTCGTTCCACTGCGGTCGGCTGTCGCCAGGCGAATTTTTCCGAGAATGAGAAGGACCTTGATGAAGCTTATCACTGCTTATCACTATTCCGTGGTAATGAGAATTGTACAATCCATCAAAATCCATGAAACAGGGATCAGTTGCCCCGGTTTAACTCCACCATGTCCAAAGACTAGAGTTTATTGAGGGGATCTAGTCTTTGGCTCCAGGGAACTTATATAATCTCACAGTCAAGAGAACACCTTATGCATGAATTTAAAATGTTTATTCCAAACACTCAAAGTTAGTAAGAGCACGATTGTATGAGGTACAGTGCTTGATAGTCTTCTAACTGGGTGACTGGCCCAGGCTAGCAGCCTGGGCGGAGTGTGTCTAAGTGTGTGTCTTTTGAGTGTGTGTGTGTGTCGTCTGGCGGCGGCTAGTTTTGTGCTAGCGAGGCGCCGTGCTTGTCACGTGAGTGGCAAGTCCCGCCCTCGGCAGACGACAGCGCCACATGTTCTTAGGACCGCCCTTGACGAGCATAACATGGTTAGCCTTATTCTAAGGCGTTCTAATCGACAATGATATATACTTATATAGATTATGAAACAAATAGGATATGATATGGGGTTAGACGTTGCATAATTGAGAATCAATTATACGACACTAGTGCTCTAAAGTCATTGTCCAATAAATATTGAACCTCACTCTCCAAATACCTCTGTTTCTCTGGATTGAGCCTGTATGGATGCTGTTTGACAGCACTTGATTCTCCAATGTCCACATCATGGAACAGTTTATCAGTTCTTGATGGAATGTCACCAAACAAATGTTCATACTGCTGTAGCAGGTCGCGAACATCTTCTTGTTGCTGGGCTGGGAGATGTGCTAGCTTCGAGTTCAAGTTGCTGAGAATGTCAGAGTTCTTCAACTTGATTGTGTCAGAACTTACATCACAAATATCTTTACTATCATTTTCTACCTGGACAGGGTCAGAATTATTTACAATCACAGATTTTACAAAACCAATTGTGCTATTTCTGTCAATGTACAATTTGAGCATATTAACATGGCAAAGTTGTTTACTTTTTACGCCTGTCTGGAGTTTTCAAGACATAATTAAGGTCACTGACCTTTTTATCAATAACATAGGGACCAAAGTACCTAGCTGTAGTGGTCTGCCAGGGATAGGCAGTAGTGCAAGGACTTTATCACCTGGTACAAAACTACGTTTTACAGTTTTCTTGTCATAATTATCTTTCATAGTTTTTTGTGCTGACTGAAGATTTGACTTTGCTATTTCACTAGCTTCAGTCAGTCTGCTTCGAAAATCAGATACATACTGTAACAAATTCAAGGACTCATTGTTATCTGCTAGAATTTTCTCCTTCAAGAGTTTCAATGGTCCTCTAACAGAATGTCCAAAAACTAGTTCAAATGGACTAAATCCAAGTGACTCCTGAACTGACTCCCTAACTGCAAATAAGAGTAAATGAATACCCTCATCCCAATCTCGTTTTGTGTCAAAAACAGTAAGTTTTTATCATATTTTTTCAAAGTTTGGTGAAATCTCTAGGGCACCTTGTGTTTGGGGATGATAAGCAGAAGAGCTGTAGTGTTTAATATCTAGTTCTTGCATGACTTGCTGAAATAAGCCTGACATGAAATTTGAACCTTGATCTGACTGAACTGATTTTTGGAAGGCCAAACATTGTGAAAAACTTTGTCAAAGCTTTCACTATATTTTGGAATTGATTTTCCTCAAAGGAATGGCTTCTGGAAATCTAGTTGATGCACACATTATAGTCAATAAATATTCATTTTCAGATTTTGTTTTTGGCAAAGGTCCAATACTGAATGGTTCTTCAAATGCGGGAATGGGTTTCAAAGGAGCCTTAGGAGGTGTCTGATTTGGTTTGCCAACCACTTGACAAGTATGGCAAGATCTACAAAATTCAACAACATCCTTCCTTATACCAGGCCAATAAAAATGAACAGATACTTTCTGATAAGTCTTGTTTATGCCCAAATGACCTGATAAAACATTCTCATGTGCCAGCTTTAGAATTTCAGATCTATAAGACTTTGGCACAACAATCTGGTGTCTGATAGCCCAATCTTCATCAGAATTTACATCTGGTGGTCTCCACTTTCTCATCAGAACACCATGTTTCTCATAATAACAAACAGGATTCTGTGACACTTCATCATAATCAACAGCCATGGAAAATAATTTAGAAATTTCTGGGTCTTTTTTGTTGTTCAGCAATCATTTCTGACCTAGAAAATATTTTATTTTCACAAGGCAACTCATCAAATGACTCAGAATTTTTCTCAGAGGTTTCGACATTAGAATTTTCCTTGTCTTTTAATTTCAAGCTCATGGATCGTGTCACAGCACAAACAGGATAAATTCCAGGAACTTCCTTTTCAATTGGATCAACATGTGATTCCAGAGAAGGATTTTCAGTCACAATAGGATCTGCAAACACTTTCTTGCCTGCAAGGTCATTGCCAAGAATAACCTGTATACCATCACAATCCATTTTTTTTCTAACACCCATTGTTACATGTCCTGACACAAGATCAGTGGACAAGTACAACTTATGAAGAGGTGCAATACTATAATCATCTTCAAACAGACCCTTAACAAGTGCACCTAAACCAGTGTCTGTTTCATTTGTGAATGGCAAAACAATCAATTTCTTAACAAATCAATTTCTTAACAAATAACAGACCACAAAGAGTACTAGATCCAACATTTTGTTCACCCGAGAAAATGGGGCTTCGTCAACGGCGATTCAGGATCGGGGACGAGGGCGACTCCCAACAGCGAAGTCGGAGGGAATCCCGGCGACGAACAACAATCACCAGAAGCGCGACGGGCCGAAAGCGATCTGGCGATCTGAAACTAAGGAGCCTCGTGGAAGTGCAGCGCCCGATCTGTATACACGGACAGTGTTATACCCCGACAGTTCTTCGGGCGACAACCCTGCTGATGTTGTGAAGTTTTTGTGCCGATGCCATAACCGGCCTGCCTCAGCACACTTA